>LNAC01000289.1:388810-521350 GCA_002007465.1 Ailurus styani
AAGGAAGACCTATGGATGGAGATGTGTGTGTGTATGTGTGTGTGAAGAATTTGGATAGGGTTGGTTTGCATTTTTTTTTAAAGATTTTATTTACTTATTTGACAGAGAGAGAGCGAGAAACAGCGCACTCAAGTAGGGGAAGTAGCAGGCAGAGGGAGAAGCAGATTTCCTGCTGAGCAGAAAGCCTGATGGGGGGTGGGGGGGTTTGATCCCAGAACCCTGGGATCATGACCTGAGCCAAAGGCAGACACTTAACGACTGAGCCACACAGGCGCCCCTGGTTTGCATTTTTGCAAGGTTACTCTGGCCACCCCATTGGGCATAGGTGGGAGAGAGCAGGACTGAGGCCAGGGAGCACAGCTCAGAAGGGAAGAAATGTTAAGGGACTTCAGTGTCATGGGAGAGAGCAGCTCCAAGAAGACTCCACAGAAGCTGCCTTTGGTGTGGGTCTTACAGGACGAGGGGAGTCAGTAGGTAGAAGAGCACAGGCGAGTATTAGGACAAAAACAGGGAGATAAAATACACATACAAAGAAAGCCACTTGGCCAAAGCACGTGGTTTGTGGTGACATCGGAGAAAAGGCTTGAGAGGTGTCTCATAAGTGGCAGGTGGGGAGTCTGTCATTTGGTACACAATTCAGGGGGTCGGGGATGTCATAGAAGGCTTGATTTTTGAATAGGATAGCGACGCCATCAGCACTGTGCTCCGGGGAGACTACTACAATAAAGGTTTTCTGGATAGATCTGAGAGAGAATGACGGGCGATGAACAGTTGGAAGGCTAACCGCTGTTGGGCAGTGAGGGGTGGAAACCAGGGTTGAGGCTGTGACAATTGAATTAAGGGGTCCTGTTTCAAACGTATTATAGCGGTCAAATCTATAGAACATCATAACTAATTTGGGGTCGAGTGAACAGGAATAAAAGCCGAAATTACTATTTGCAGGCAGCGTGAGTGAAAAAACAGGGATCACGTTAACAGAAGAGACACTGGTATGGAAGACGGGGTAACAATTTCATCTTCAGATATTATGAGCTTAGCGTTCTGGTGGGACGGCCTGGGGGAAATTCTTTAGAGCCCAATTATAAACATGGTCTGGAACTTAGGAAGGAGGTCAGGATTAGAAATAGTATTTGTTTCTAATAGCAGTCTTGGCAAAGTACGGCTGGGATAATCCTATGCCTGGAGGCTTTACCTTGTAAATATCACTTCCTATTTACAAGGACAATATGACGTAGTGGTCAAAAGCTTNTGGAGGCTTTGCCTTGTAAATATCACTTCCTATTTACAAGGACAATATGACGTAGTGGTCAAAAGCTTTCACTTTGGCGTCAGCTAGGTCCAACCCAGCTATTTACAGACTCCATTTACATTGGGGAGACATTGTGCCTCTCTAGAATTGGTTTTCTTTATCTGTGAGTTGGAAATAGTAATATCAGGACGGTTATATTAACTAAATTAATGCACGTGAAATATTGGCCTGGGCTGCTGGAACTGTTAACAGAAGTGCCTTTCTTCCTCTGGCCAGATCCAAGACAATCCTCTTTTCCTGCCCATCTAAAATCTCACGTGAAACTCCTTTTCTCTGCCAGCATGAGCTGAATTCACCTGTTACGATGAGGAAGCACAATCCTAACTTGTCTGTCTATGGCTCTTCTTTCTTCTCTTCTGTGTCTTGGGAGATTAGCTGGTGATTGTACTCTTAGCCTGAGGATGTGTCTCTGGTTTAGTTTCACTCATGTAAAAAAGAAGTTGTTTATCTTTTCCCTTGGAAGGAGAAAAATCAATCCTTAACCAGACAAATTCACTTGCATAGAGATGATATTTGCAGGAGTGGTTGCTCAGCCATTGGAGTGGGAATGGAGAAGAGCATCTAGAATAGAACCTTGGGGGATACTCTCATTTCTGAGCCATGGAGAAGAAATACCTACTATTGTTGTCACTAATGGGACAACCATAATTCATAACAAGGACCTTATTCCTTTTGTTCATCAGCATTATTGATTCATTCATTTATTAATTCATTCAACAGGGATTTGTTGATATCAGCTCTATGTAAGCCACTAAATAGAGCGGTGAACAAATTAGGCAAAAAAGAGTGGCTTTCATGGAGCTGGGAACTGTCGCAGGCACTTGAAAAAATACTTGTCAAATGACTAAATGAATATTTGGGCAAGAAGCATGTTTGAATGGAGCCTCTATTACGTGCAAGCACTGTGTTTGAGAGGCACTGGGAAGCTTTTGTAAAGGCTTAAAGCTAGCAGGTGATGCTTGGGGGATAGATCAGACTTAGAGGAATGGAAAGAAGGGCAAATATTTCAGGCAGAAAGATGGATGCAAGGAAAGGGCAGAGATGGGTGTTTGTGCAATGTCTACAAGGAATAAAAAGACAGTAGCTGGTGCAGTTTTGGGGAGACAGCCAGCTGGCTATAGGGATGGAAAGGAAGGGAGTAGAGATAGTGAGGTCAAAAACCCGGCTCATCGCAAAATAAAGAAGACCTTTATTTCGCAAAAAGAAAAAAGAAAGAACACCTTTATTTTGCAACAGGAGGCTTCTACTTTGAGCAGGAGCCTTCTACTATTATCTCCAAGATCGACAAATTTGACCATTACAGAATTTTCTGGTCAATGAGAAGAGAAACCTAGTATCTGTTAGGTTTCTACTAGGATCCTGACATTAGATCAGGAGGTATGCATATGGAGGACCTGTATGACTTAGCGCCTAGAACACTCTTGTGCAATAAACATTGTATTTCTTCTTCAATTAATTAAGATTATGTCTGTGTTGGCCCAAACTAACAAGGGTTGGTGAGAAATTGAATTTCAGTTCTTGCTGGGGAGGAACAGCTTCTTCCCCTCCCTTTGGGGAGCACCAGAACCTCACGATTTGCACTGTCCAGGGGGTTTGGATGGGAACTCTGGTCTTTGGGTGCCTTGTTATCAAGTTGTTTATTTTGTATGTCTTCTCTCTTTGTCAACAAAGCCCCGTCCACTCATCAGGCACCTTCACGAGGGCTTCTGCCATCTTTTGGGGCAGGTTTCTGGCTCTGCTCCAGGCCCCAGTGTACACAGTTCCTGGGGGCGGGATGCGCGGGGCGCTCTCAGAGCTCCTGCCTCCTCCCCATCTCTTTTCCCGAATTCCCCTCCAGGGATCTGGTTCTCCTGGACTGGCCTGTGGGCAGGTTGTCTTGAGGGCACATACAGCCCAAGAAGTTCTTTCCCTCCGTAACCAGGAAGTCCAAGACAGCGGCTTATGATGCTAGGACATGGGAGAAGAGGAGGGGCAAAAAGAAAAAAAAAAAAAAGAAGAAGCAAGAATGAAACAAAAATTAATATGCCATGGTATCATCTCGCCATACGCATTAATTCCTCTAATCCTCCAAATCACAGTGCAACCTAGGTATTGTTATTACCATTTTACAGAGGAATTCATTCATTCGATAAGTGTGTATGGAGTGTCTTTTTTCTGCCTTATTGTTCTAGGCTCTGGAGGGAAAAAGCCCAGCAACAGTGAACAAGACAGACGAAAACCCAGACTGAAGACACTAAGTCTCTGAAAGTAAATAACATGCTTGAGATCTCATAATCCCTAAGTGGCAATGCTAGGATTGACCCAGGCCTTTCTCCCAAGTCCACGTCACTGTATCGCGTGACGCTGGGGCTGCAACACAAGGTATTCTGAGACACGCTGGAACTTCCGGCAGAAATGTGACGTCACCGGCAGTCATGCTAACACTCGCTATCATTCACCGACTGCTTGACAAGCCTCAGGCGGTGTGAGAGGTCGGCCACGTTCCCATTTTTCTGGGTTCAAGGACACTGAAAATGAAGTCTTACATTCCTGACCCAAACCATCGGGCTAGCAAATGAGTGAGCAGAATTTCATTTTAAATTTACCTTATTCCAATCTGGGGCTCTGAAGGGCATTGTGCCTCATCCTTTGGGGGAAAAAAAAAAAGTAAGTTAAAACTCCTCCTGTCTCCCTGCTCAGTCCTGCGTCGGGACTGGGTGTCTATCAAGCTAGTCAGGCGAGGATAGCCAGCTTCTCTTCTTGTTCAAACTTTTCTCCCCCCTGGTTATCAGCACCTACTATCTGGGCTTCTCCGGGTTTGCTTATAGAGGTCGGGGAGGACACACAAGGGACAGGAAAAGTCTTATGGCTTCGGGCCTTTTGTGGACAGTGAAGGCCCGGTGTTAACTCCTGCTCCCAAGGGTCCCTACAGAGGTTCGTTGGGGATCCCCCAACTCTGGACATGGCTTCTAGAAGCCCTCTGGCTAGCCCCAGACTCTCCCCATTTAGACTTCTCGGGTATAAGAGAGGGTCTGGTCCTTGCAGTCTTCAAACTCTGAAAAGCATATGTTTTGTTCCCTAGATGGTTCTTTTGAAGACCCCTCACTTGGCTTAAAATGGCAAGGGGCCGACCACTTCCTTGCCTTCTGCCCTGGGTGGGTGGTTCAAAGGGAAGGGAAATGACCCAATCCAAAGCATTCCTTATTGCCTGTTTCTGCAACCCTGAGAGTTTCTGAGTGCCTTTTACATAGCCTGGAGCTGGAGGGTGGGCTAAGGTGGCAAAATGTGGTATTTTCGTGGATCTTGCAGAGAATGTGAAACTATGCTGAAAACAGTAAAAGTGTCATGTAACATCCAGCTTGCATTGGTCCCAGAAACTTCCTCAGGATGCACAAGACAGCAGGCCCAGGAATCGAATTGCTGGGTTTGAGTCCTTATTTTTTTACTTACTAGCTATGTGACTTAAGACAAGTTATGAGCCTTGTTGTATGTCCCTTTTCTCTGCATAACTGTAAACAGGGCTTCTAAAGCACTAACCTCCCAAGGTCGCTGGAAGAATGAATGAGGCAGTCCGTGTAAACTGGAGTAGAGCACCCGTCACGTGGTTAACGTCCCGACTGTGGGCTGTTGTTATTCTCACTGCTTTCTCCTGTACATCAACTTTGAGACGGAGTAAAGATAAACACTTCTGACTGCTTCTGAGTGTAGAGCACAGGCTTTTGTAAACTCAAATTCAAGAGGAAAGCATAAGAGAGGCCAAACATATGCGACTCCTTCTAGAACTGTGGCTTAGGGCTGCAATGATTTTTCTTTTTTTTTTTTTTTTTTTTTTTTTTTTTTACCTTTCAGGAAAGGGTGCTGCCTAGTCTGGGCTGGTATGTCTCTTCCAATGTGGTTTTTACTTTATTTAGGTTGATTCCAGACAATGTGGCCTGGTAGCCAAGAAGAAGGATACTGGCTCAGTCAGACCTGGGCCCTCATCTCCACTCCGACACTTAATAGCTATTGTGACTTTCTGAAAATGACTTCTTGTTTCTGTGCATGCATTTCCTCATCTCAAGGATAAAGACAATGTTTACCTGAGTCTTCACCTTGTACTTTTTACGCTGCGCTGGTCCTGGCTGAGTTGTTTACCCAAAGGACATGGCGATCCTGTGGTCCTGTTGCTTGGGTTTCTGGAGCTCTTCCATTCAGTAGAACACTTGGAGCTGGCTTCTTGCCAGTGTTTCCTCCCATAGCCACCAGGGCACTGGTTGTCCAGGGCCCCCTGTGCTTTTGAGGGCCACTGCTGCTTGGGTGACCGTTTCTTTCTCCTTCATAAAGTTGTCTTCCTCATGTGCTTATCTTTAAGTAGAGATTATTAAAACATCAAGTCAATGAGGAACTCAGATTATTATGATTATTTGAGAGAGAGAGAGAGAAGGAAAGGGAGAGGGAGGGAGGGAAGAAGAGAAGGAGAGAGAGAGAGTGAGAGAACAAGAGGGACCTTAGTAACCCATCAGAATTACCTTTAGAGCTTTTAAACATACATGTCCGGTTCCATGTCGTATTGCCTTTGTCAGATTTTTCCCCCCTGGGTGTCCATTAAAGTTTTTTGATATGAATTTTTATTGGTATGAGTCTTTGCACTTGTGTGGTTTTCCCCTCTGGATCCTCAGTGAGGTATGAGGAAGGCAGTGAGGTATGTTCAGCCACAGAGGGGAGTTTGTCAGGGGAGTAGATGAAGAAAGGGCAAATGAGCAAGGAGGCTGAGTGTGTGGACAGGGAAGTGACTGAAGACACAGCTTGAAATCCCAGTCAAAAAGGGAGGGCAGTGAAGAAGACAGTGTTGTCGAAGGTCCTGGTGAGGTCCCAGGATAGACATGGTCATGCTGGTTGTGCAGGTAAACTGGAAGGAGAGGAGGGCGCGATGCCTTTCTGAATCAGGATTTGGAGGGTAAACTGCAAAGAGAGGACAATCACTCAGGTATGCAATAATCACTGTAACTGAACCTCAGGTAATCTGAAAATTGAATGATCTGTCACTCACCCCAGGCTTTAATTTGGTCCTCACTTTTTCTCTCGGTTGCATTATAGTCTCTATTTAATATCCAATTCCCTTATTTTCTTCACTAGTTTATAGCTTCTCACATGTGCCTTGGACTTGATAGAAGTTGGCATCTCTGGATTTGAACCTTGGTGATAGAAAATTTCTACCCTTCCATGGGAATTTCCTACTGCTGGCTGCTCCAGGAAACCTCCCAAATGAATCCCTGGCCCTTCCACCACATATCAACACCAATTCTCTTAGGCAGAACCCTTCTTGGGTTTACTTTAGTCTCTGCAGAGGAGTTGGAGACCAGGTTTCTTCTCTCCTGGTCCAGAGCTTTTCTCAACACACACTTCCACGCTCCCCTGCGTGCATGGGAACCTGTTTGTGGGAGGCTGTCTGTGACCGAGGTGCCTGTTTCACACTCTGGTCATGCACTCTTTAGCGGTCCATCATTGGATTCCACAGACTCTCCTAGACCTTCAGTCAGCTGCCCTCAGAATGAGATGATAGTGCTTTGGGGGTGACCAGTGTGTTGCTCCTCCGTCTCAGCACTTCTCTAGCTAGGTGGCCTGACTTGAGCTCAGTCTTGACAGATTTTTGAGGATTTTCTCTTGCCCATGCTGTTTGCGATCAGTCAATCAATGGGTTTTCCTAATCCTAAGAATGATCGATCAAGTGATCCAGGAAGCCACAGACAGAACATTCGGTGTAGAACCAGAAGAGGGAGTCTTAGTCTAATACTGATGCTGATTTGAGTAATTTTGCACTGACTGGAGTCAGAATGAGGGTATGTTGTGCTATAAAGCATTGACAGAGGCTGGGAAATAGAGATAACTGCTTTTAGGCATTGCTGCCACTCAGCTTACATTTGGAATTCATGAACTTTCAGTGAAAAATAGTATTTCTCACCAGGTTTCGTGGAACCTTACATTTTCCCAACCCTATCACTAGACCTCAGTAAAAAGACAAAAATTTCCATCACAAACATGTATTCCCTAAAATCTAGAGTAATGGTAACAAGGCGATGACAACAAGGGATAGAATGTATTAACTTTCTGGTGTTTCATTATTTCATTTCCTTTAGACCTGTGTGAAAGAAATGTCTTGTGCACAGCTAGCATGATAGGAAGACCACAGTCTTGGAATTGAGACCTGGTTTGGAATCAGAGTCCACGCCTACCAGCTATGTCACCTAGGACACGGTTTACTCTCTCTGAGCTCTGTCTCTTCATTGGTGAAGTGGGGGTACCCAGTTGTCAAAACACCTGCTACATAGTAGATATGTGTGGATAGTGTGGATTGGTTCTTTCATGTCCATCCGAAACTCCCTATGGGGTACCCCTCCCTGCAGAGGCTGGAAAGTTAGAAAAATTGTTTCCTAGACTCTCTTATAGCTAATGTTCTGGATGTGATTGGAGTTCTGACAATTATAGGCACCTAAACTAAGACTCGACTGTGGAACAGAGTTAAGGAAGGAGATATTGGCAGGGAGCACAGTGCCCATTTTGCTAACACGGGCTGTGACAAAGGCAAGGTGATGGCTGTTGGCCGCTTCCGGGGGGAGTGGATTCCTATAACAGCAGCAGCGCTCACTTTCCTTATTATGTGTGGTTCTGGGGACTTAGTCTAGAGCTTTCTCCTCCAGCTCTCCCCACAATTATGTGAGTGCCCTCATACCTCGTGTAATTCTCTTTATGATTAAACTAGTTACAGTGATTTCTGCTATCTAAGACTGTAACTGAACCAAAACTGGATAAATGGCAGCTAGTCCTCCTCACTGTGACTACCTGTATGCTAACATATGTAGATTCCACATGGATTATAAGAAGTATAACAAGGAATGGGGCACAATCTCTAAGGANCACAGTGATTTCTGCTATCTAAGACTGTAACTGAACCAAAACTGGATAAATGGCAGCTAGTCCTCCTCACTGTGACTACCTGTATGCTAACATATGTAGATTCCACATGGATTATAAGAAGTATAACAAGGAATGGGGCACAATCTCTAAGGAAATTATTATTTTGTGGAAGAGGCACATTTGTAAGTGGATAAACTTTAAAATGATCTAAGCACTGAAGGCTATCACCAAATTATTTGAGAACCAAAGGATGGAGTAAGTGACAGTGGCTTGCTGAGCTGGATCAGAAGATGACATTTTATAGAATTGAAAAGAACGAGTAGGACATCAATCGGTGGAGGGAAAGGCAGGGGTAGAGTGGGAGGAGGGCTCAGCATTTGCAAAGAAGCGGAGAAGTGAAAGTGTCTCTGTATCAGAGAAGCATGGGAGGCCTGGTGGGTCTTGGGTGCAGCCGGGATGGAGTGTGGTTGGTGTAGAATGAGGACCATTAAGGAGTTTGAAGAGTTAAGTTCTGACCAGATTGTGTAGTGAATGTGTCCTAATTAAGGAATTTAAATTTTACCATCTAGTGATTGTGAGCCAGCAGGGATTTTGAAACAAAGGAGTGAAAATAAACAATTTTTTCATTTATGAGAAAAGCTCTGGCTTTAATGTGGAGAATAAATTGGAGGATGAAGGGTCCTCAAAGACATACAGGAGGCTGTTTAAAAAAGTGAAAGAATGAGGGTAGCATTCATAATGGAATGGAGAGTCAGAATTTAGGATATATTTCTGAAATAAAAATGTATAGAATTAGAAACCAATTGCATTGGAAGGAGAAGAAGAAGAAAGAAGTGAAGTTTCCAGCTAAAATACAGGTTCCACTGGAGCAAGGACTTTGTTCATGGATATATCCTCAGTATGGAGAATAATGCCTAGCACATAATAGATGGCCAATAAATATTTATTAAGTGAATAAGGTGAATGGCAATGTCATGAATATTGTCACGAAGAGGTTATTTTCAGATTTCTTTGGCGCATCCAAGTAGAAATGTTCATGAGGCAAGTCTGGTGCTTAGAAGAAAGAAAAAGGCTGAAGTTACAAATAGAAGTCATAGAGACAGAAAGTGAAGCATAGATAAGATGTTCCGGAGAAAGCCCATCAAGTGAGGGTAGAACTAATGGTGGACTCTGGGATCCAACAGACTTAAAAACTTGGCAGAGCAGAACTTCCTATGATGCTTGAAATGCAATGGCCAACAAGGGATCGGATCTAGGAGAAGGTGGCATGTTGGAAAAGCAGGTGAGAAGCAATTTGTTGGTGCGTAGCGTCAACTCTGTGGTGAGACAGAGTTAGATAAACACATTTCTAAATGAGGGGGTCTTTAATCATTCTTTCCTAGTCTCACTTTAATAAAGTTATAGAGATGGGACTTATATTGCAATGGGTTTGGCCCTAGGTGGATGGGGAGAGCCACTCTGCCATTTGCCTCAACTAGGATAAACCGTTGTGTTTGTACCTTCTTTTCTAGTCATATGTAGACCAGGATTCTCAAGGGGGGACAATATTTCCCCTTCAGGGGACATTTAGTTAAGTCCATAGCACTTTTGGTAGCCATGCCTGGAAGACTGCTCTTGGGATCTCGTGAGCAGAAGTCACAGATGCTACCAGACGTCCTTCCCCCAGTGCGCAGGGCAGGCCCCAACAACAAGGAGTAATCTGGCCATAATACTGATGTCGAGAAACCCCACTAGAGCCGAGAACACTGCTGAAATGAAGCTAGTAGGAAGAAATGGTGAGCTGTGAGGGGAAGAAGGGGATATTTTCCCATTTGGATGTGTGACCAGGGTTCACCAAGTAGAACTTCTGAAAGGCTCTGTCAGTAGAACACACACAGACCAGGCCAGCCGGCGGAGCAAATGGCCTCTGGAGTGTTGCTGCTTCCTTTTTTTCCCCTCTAACACATCTGTGTCGGAAAGCTTGCTGCCACTTACCCTCGTTGTAATGGAACATGGCCTGAGGACTCTTTGTGGTCAACATTGCTCCGTGTGCAATCAAGACTGCAACCATTTTTCTGAGCTAAAAATTGGGTTACCTGGGGAGTCAAGTATGAGTGTATTTATGGCAACAACGGGAGAGGGCTTTTGAAATGGAGGCAGCCTGGGGCTTCCAGGTTATGTCAGTGGAAAAAAGAGAAGACAGAAAGAGTCCCGGACATGGAACCGAGACCCAGTAAATCTCAGCTCCCCTGAGTACTGGCTGCCTGATCCTAGGATATCCCTAAGCTTCTCCGAGCCTCAGTTTCTTCATTTGTAAAATTAGATTAGTGATACTGAGCTCAGTGATCGATGTGTGGATTAAATCCGTGATGCATCGGAAAGTTCTTTGGGACTGCGTGAGTCCAGTCAGCTAATGTTACTACCTAGGACATTTTACGAAATCGTGACAAATAAAAGGTGTGGATATAAAATAATAAAAAGATTATGCTTTCTCTGTGAAAAACATATGTCACTGTAGCCAAAATTTAGTACCCAACTGGATAGAAGTTTCTCAAGTGCAGAGTCCTTGGCTGTTTTGTTCATTCCTGGCACATATATATCAAAGAACAAACAGACAATGTTGGAGTTCTGAATGAATATTTCTATTCTTTTTCTTTTCTTTGCAAATGTGTAGCATATGCAAAGGAGCCCAGCTTTCAGATTTACTGGCTCTCCAAATAAAAAGAGAAAGTGATATATGTAGTTGAAATTATTGTGATAGTTGGCAATTCTGATTAGATACATTTTGGGTCAGTTTTGATAAACTGGAAGTTCTGTCTTTGATAAAAATAAAATCTGAAAAAAACAACTCCTCCTCCCCCACAGAATGTCGCTGGCTTTTGCTTGTTTGCTTCTTTGTTTTTTGTGGTTTATCTCAGGATAGAATACTTTTGGGGAAGGCCCTGGAATTCATTCATAGCTTATTTCTCACTGCGAAAATCTTCAGAAATGTAAATCTTCTGGGTCCTGATTAACTATGCTAGCAGTTAGGCTAAGTTTTACTATTTTTGCACAGAAGGCATTCAATAAATAATTGTTGAAGAAACACATGCAAGAGGAGATAATGAATGTGAAGTGGTTATCGGAGTGTCTGTCTCTCAGTAGCTGCTCAGTAAAGAGAGCTGCTTGGATTTGTACACAGTGAGGTTCTGCGAAGAAGAATATTAAAAGAAATGTGCTGTGGGATTCTGAAGAAGACACTAGAGAGAAGTATTGAAGGGGCTCCTGTAAATAAACGCCTTTGCCCTCCTGGTCAAAGGGACAGTCATCAATGGAACTGCCTCTGTTCTCCTTGTCTTTACACTGAGCACGGACACGGCGCCAAAACTGTGGAATGAAGCAACAGGGAAGAGGACAAAAGCCACATGCCGAGGGCGGCTGGGTCGCAAGGACACACTCCAGACAGCATACTGGAACCAGGGTAGCAGGCCTTGGTGTAGACCTCCTGACTCGTGGTTATGTGTGAAAAAAAACAAAGCTCTATTTGGATAAGCCACTAGATGCTGGCTTTGTCATTGTGTGCAGCCAGACCCGATCCTCGCGGCGTCGCCCACGTTAGACCCGCAGGCACATCCGCACTCCTCCATCCCGCCGCTAAGATAGCCTCTTGAAATGAAGAGCGATGGTGTGCCTCCATGTCTCCTTTGTCCTTGCCTTCGATTTCATTTTTGGCAAGTTTCAAGTTATATTTTTTAAATATTTTATTTATTTTTTTGACAGAGAGAGATCACAAGTAGGCAGAGAGGCAGGCAGAGAGAGAGGAGGAAGCAGGCTCCCCGCTGAGCAGGGGAGCCCGATGCGGCCTTGATCCCAGGACCCTGAGATCATGACCTGAGCCGAAGGCAGAGGCTTTAGCCCACTGAGCCACCCAGGCGCTTTCAAGTTATATTTTGACTGACATTACACATCGGATGTCACTTCCTGAGCTTCCTTTCCTCTCTCGCTTTATTCCCCAGGGCCTTTCCTCTGGGCGACGCCGGGCAAGAGGAGGGCAAGGCGCACATCCCATTCTTCAGGCCCTGCTCAGCTCAGATGCTCCTCAGGGCCCCGGAGAGCCGCGGGAACTCACAACCGTAACTGCCTGCTAGGCCGGAAGGAAGCAGGCGGGACGGTCAGTTCTCCATAGAAGTGCAGAGATGGTCCCGTCCAAGGGTCCCTTGGAGGTGCATCAAAGACTGTTGAGACGGTAGGTTCGTGGGCTGCTGGGATGGTCAGCATCCAACCTTTCCCCCGTCTCCCTTCCACTAGGATTTTTCCATTTTGATCTGTATTGTATAATGTACTTTAGGGAAAGGTTTCTATGGCTAGAAAACCCTGCTTTTTACATCAGTAATATGAGGCCCATAGAGGTTAATCTGACATGTACCTGTTGAGAGTCCAATACGTACAAAACGTTCCTGCAGGCAGGTCTGCACACTGCGCGAGTCTGCGGCTTGCAGCCCCCTTAGGGTATAATGCAAATGCCACCCTGGGGAAGGGCAGTGAGGCAGCTCCGACTCCAGGCGCCACAGAGACGTGGAGGAGGATAGCGTTCAACCCAAGGTACTTAGAATTGTGCGGAAGGGAAATAGGGAAGGTATCAAAGACACACCGTGCTTGTTGGGTAGGGCAGAGGGAGATAGACATGAGACGTACCAAGTATCAACACAAGAACTCGTAGGGAAGTTAAAGAAAACAGAAGGGGTAAAAAGAGGAGTGGTACCAGGAAGAGCTACATGCAGGAACTAAGATTCAATATGGACCTCGAAAGAAAACTAGAACCATGTGTGGGTTAGTTTAGACCGGTAAAACTGAAATAAATCTGCACTAGTATGTGTGATAAGTGAGCACATAGCTCCACTCTCATTTAAACCTCATGCAAGCGGGGCGCCTGGGTGACTCAGTTGGTTAAGCGGCTGCCTTTGACTCAGGTCATGATCCCAGAGTCCTGGGATTGAGTCCTGCGTTGCATCAGGCTCCTTGCTCAGCGGGGAGCCTGCTTCTCCCTCTGCCTGCCGCTCCCCCTGCTTGTGCTCTCTCTGTCTGATAAATAAATAAATAAATAAATAAATAAATAAATAAATAAATAAATAAAATCTTTAAAATAAAAAACTAGATAAGCCTCATGCCAGCAAGTTTATTACCCCATTTTACAGATAAGAATACTGGTAGAGGTTAAAGAATTTGTCCAAGGCCTTACAGCTAATAACTGGAGGACAAAGTATTCAAAATGAGATCCATTTGCTGTCAAAGGCTGTGCTCTTTCTAAGTTCATCCTGAAAAAATTTTAGGCAGAGGAGAAGGAAACTCTCTGCTGTATGAGAAGGGAATGATTAACTCTGCAGTGTGGTTGGCAGATGTGATCACCTCACCCTCCCGGCCACCCCAGAAAGTCAGTGCTACCATCCTTGCCTCCCAGGGAGCCCCACGCCACAGGTCATGCGGGGGGTGGGAATAGCGAAGCCTCGGGTTCCATCTAAGTATCCCTGACTTCAAGGCACCACACCTCATTCACAGCCTCCTCACATGACTCAGGACAGAAGGAACCCGTGTGCGCGTGTGTGGAATTGTAGCTTATGTGAGAGGGAAAGGTGGAAAGAAGGTGACTCTGTCTTGACCACTGAGGTGAGGAGTTGTCTCAGAAGCCGAAAACCTCGGCTGTTTTCTGTCAACAGTGGGCTTTCTGAAGGCCTGGTCTCTGCTCTCGAAGCAACAGCTCGTGATCTGGGATTTGTTCTGGAAAGTGACTCCAGCCAGCAGGAGAGGGGACTGGGGAGAGGGAGTGAGGAAGCAGGGGGTTCCATCTAGGGGTGTGGTCTTGAGTTGGTCGGGGCGGTGAGAGACCAGAGCTCTGCCTGATTCCACTGGAGCCTTTGGGGAGCCATGCAGAACGCACCTCAGGATTGCCTGGCCATGGACAGAGGCAGGTGGCCTTGCCCATCAAGGCCTAACCCCTGAGTATTACCTCCCTGCCCTGCCGGTTGAGTGTATGCTGGCCAGGATCCTTCGGGGCCCCTCCCGAGGTGGCGCAGAAGCTCACGGTGCCCCTGAACCAAGGTGCCGGTCCTTGCGGCAGGGCTGGGGTAAGGGACAGGGACGGGCAGAGAGGTGTGAGGTGGGGACAACAAGTGTCAGACGTGGGCCTCGGGTCAGCAGCTTCCACCAGAACGGAAGAAAGATTCAACAAACGCAGAACAGATGTTTCTTTTCGGGTCAATTTAGGATCTCTGAATAGGAGTTTTGTATGGAGCAGGACCGGTGTAAACGGCAGAGAGCAAGGAAAACCGCAAAACATATTTTTTTCCTTCGGGTGAAATGTACATAACACAAAATTGACCATCTTAATTTTAAAATGTACAAGTGAGTGACATTAAATATAGTCACAGTGTTGGGCAGCCATCACCACTATCTAGTTTCAGAATTTTATCGTCACCTCAAAAGGAAACCCAGAACATTTTACTCACTTGCCTCCCCCTCCCCGCCCCGCGGAATCCGCTATGGATTTGGGATCCTGGATCTTTCACATAAATGGAATCATACAATACATGGCCTTTGTGTCTGTCTTCTTTTACTTTCGTCCTGTTTGGAGATGGAAGGGGAGTCCGCCCCAAGGATGTCACTGCTTGCAGAACAGCGCCCCCTGGTGGAATCCAGGTGGCGTTCTCTGGCCCAACTCTGCACACAAGCATTTGGCTGTCTCCCTCGACCAGACTGAGGAAATAAAGACCCAGGGGTCCTTTTAGCCAGGGGAATTAAAAAAAAAGAAAGAAAGAAGAAAGAAAGAAAGAAGAAAGAAAGAAAGAAAGAAAGAAAGAAAGAAAGAAAGAAAGAAAGAAAGAAAGAAAGAAAGAAAGAAAGAAAAACAAATTTAGCTTGTCCCTACTACTGAAGCTTTACTAAAACAAAACTGCAGGGAGAAATACCTGTCCCATTGTCAGCGGCATGGTGGGCCATCATGATCTGTGTTACAAGGGATCTGTAGGGTTGAGATAAGTCTATGGGGCCATTTACATTGCATGTGATTACTTCAGCAGGATTTGATGTTCTTATAGGTTAACTCCAAGGAAACAGCAAGTGCATTTGGAGAAATCCATACCCGGAGTTATGTTAAACACCCATAAATTAACCCTAAACCTAGTTATGTTAAATAATAAATTAGCCCTAAACACCGTTGTGCTATTACTTTGGTTATGAATAGCAATCAGGTGTTTAAGCCCTAAAAATTGCCCCATCAAAAGTCAAGCCTATGGCAAACAAGATAATGAAGAAGCAGCATATTCTTATGTTAATAAGGCTATATTGGACCTTGTTTTCCTCCTGTGAGATAGGCTGAGATTTTAAATAGGTCTTTGGTTAAATATTTGTTCCCCTTATGCAGCTCCTGCATTGTCTCAGCTCTAGCTTTCTCCTGCACACATTCACTTTTCACATGAAGTGGACCGAGGGCAATAGAAGAGAGGCATCTAAAAAGGGATTTTGTTGAGAGCAGGTGGGAAGCTAATATTCACTAATCCAAATAAAAGCCTCCTTGTGTATGCTTCTGTGGCCCCCTGAACTTTTTTAAACAGTTAATGCATTTGTGATTATTTATTTTATATGTCTGTTCTTCTTCCATGAGGCTCTCTCTCTCTCTTTGTGTATATATAGATGTATTTTATTTATTTATATTTATATATTATATATTTATTTATACATATAAAATACATATATGCACACATACATGCTGTGTATATCTATTGTGTTTCTCAAGGCCTAGAAGAGGGTCTAGCACATAGTAGGTGCTCAGGAAATATTTTTGGATTAATTGTCCAAGTGAAAAATGTTCTGAAGATGTGGTTTCTAATTTTAACTCTATGGCTTGTGTTTTGACCTATCTCACTAAATTTTTGCTAGAATCAGATGAGATAGCACTTTAAAAAGGTAGTAGTATGGTATTATTTTTAAAATAGTAATAGTCATAATGGTAATAGTTGGCCTTTTGTAGTCTTTGATTTGGTTCGATTTAGTTGACTGCCTGTTGCATACAGATAGAGGTATAGACCTTGCTTGGAAGTCCCAGAAAAGGTAGGCACAACCCCTACTGTAAAAGAAATTTGTAAGATTTTACAAGAGGAACACAGGATAAGACAAATATACAATTAAGCACTTTAGTTTGCTGTGACACAGGCGACTAGCATGAAACAGAAGTCTGCTGGTAAAACTGAGTATTGATCCTATTTTATTTATTTTATTTTATTTTATTTTATTTTGTTTTATTTTATTTTATTTATTGTCTCCAAGCCCCAAAGACTGGGAATTCTGTCATTCTCTGTGGAAATGAGAGATAAATTCTCAGTTTTCATGTTTCCAGACTAGTTTGACTCAATATTCTATGGCAATTACATATTAAATACCCATGTATATTATACTGGAGTAAAAAACAAAACAAAAACCCTAATGAGTGTTAATTCTTCAATAACCCCGTTTCTCACCATGGATGAAGAAATAAAGAGCCAACGTGACCACCGTGGCCAAGTTCTCACAGTTGGTAGGTGACGGAACCAGAACATCAATTATGGAGAATAATGGGATGGAGAATTCCCCACCGTACATACACTTGATTCTCTTCAAGCCCAAAATGTGAATATAAACCTTTATTTAAAAAAAATTGTCCCTATGTGAAAAGGAAGTTCGTGTTTAAATAATGATGCCCTCAGGAGCTCCCCAAAGTTCTTGGGTGACGTCCCAGGGCTTATAAGGGCAAGCAGGGTCAGAGGTTTGGCTAACACCCGACCTCCCCAACTCCAACCGTTCTCTGAGGCCTGTGGTCATGTTGTGATGACCAAATGCAGGTGGTTTGGTTTTGTTTTGGTTTTGCTTTTTGTTTTGTTTTATTTATATTTCTCTTCTCAAACTCATTCACCTCGACCTCTCTGCAGTGTGTAGACATGGGGGACTCCTTCCTCCAACTTGACAAAAAATCTTGGGCTTTTATGAAAATGAGCTGCTTTCATTTTCCTTCTAGTTAATGTGGTCACCATGGCTGGATTTTCATCTTGCTCTTGCCTCCTAAATGTGGGTGGTATTTTGTTTTTTAATAGTTGTGACTCCCTCTTACTATTTATCTCTGGACAACGACTACTAACGTTTAATGCTGTACACAAGCCTTCGCCGATAACACCTGCAGCTCCAACTTCACCTGTTCTCCAGCTCTATGCCCATCAGTGTGGAAGGCAGTCTCCTTGGCTGTCTTCCCATCACTGCAACCTCACAAGTCCTGGGCACGAGTCACACTCCCTCTTCATCTTCCCTCACCTCCCAACCTGCCCATTTCTGCCAATGTCACCACCTTCCTCACAGTTAGGCGGGGTCAAAATTTTAGAATCCTCTTTCTCTCTTTTTATTAGTACCTTATATCAACCCAGTTCCCAATGCCCATTGGGTAAATTCCTGTTGATCTTTGAACTCTGAAAGAATTAGTATCAAAGTTTCACTTAGTATTAATCTTGGTGTTCTTCTTACCTTCCTGCCTGTGCTTTCTGACCTCTTTCCTAGTCTGTCTAAGGTGGACTAGGAAAAGTTGAGATTTTGAGAGGAAAATTGGGATTCTAGGGAAGGAACATAAGATAAGGGTTAGCTTTCAGGTATTTTGACTTCTAAACTAGGTCCTTGAGAATCAAAAGGCAGGGCAGATGGGACTGAGTAATAAAGGTTAGAAAGAGCATTGAAGGGGAGAGTTAAAGGGTAAAGGCCACAGAACTAGGTGGAGAGTGACCTGGGAGGCTGTTTTAGGAATGTATGTGAAAAACTTAGGTGGCAAGTGCCAAGGAGCCCCTGTGATCTGAGACCTCACGGGCCACACCCCCAGCCAGCTGCCTCGTTAAGGGAGGACAGTTCATCCAGGCACTTCGCCGCACTCATGGATTATCCCATAGGACTTGCACGTTAGCCGTCCCCAGAAAGAGAGGGAATGGAAGCCTAGCAGGGGAACGGTGGTGTGGAAGAGAAAGCCCAAACATCTGGACTTGGGGAGGATGCTCATTAGAAACTCCTCAGCAACAGATATCTGTCAGAGCAACATTTCAATCTCATCTTGGAAGGTTGATGGGAGCGTGAAATCCAACTCCTTCCTTTCTTCCTGCATCAATTGCTTAACGTGAAGGGGATTTGGAGATATTATTCTTCCTCTGACCAGCCCTGAGGTCAGGCTGCCTACAATACAGTGAAAGAACAGGGGACAGTTAGGAGGGTGACAAAGACCATCAAGGAAGGCCACTTAGGCTATCACAATAGGGAAGCCATCATTGGTGAGTTCTGTCTCAAAAGAACGCAAGGAACCTGGAGCTCTAGCGAGGCAAGGACAAGAAGTGCTGAGGAGATATGGACAGCAAAGTGAATCTTGCCCACATCTCACCTGAGTCATGAGGAATATATATGAGGGCTTTGTGCTTTACCCTTTCTTGGGATACAATAGGGTTGGAGGAGGATTTCTTATGTGTGGCTCCTTTCTGGGAACACAGGGCTCAGATGAAGTTCAACATCATCAAAGGAAAACTGTAAAGGCAACATGTGTGTGCTGCTCTTTCCCACCTCAGCAGTTCAAGTTTCCATTCATGCAGCTAGCTCCGTCATATCTTGTTCCTGGCTAGTTGTCAACTAACTCTTACTAAAGTGTGAAAGACCTAAGGTTCCGATCTGCATAGAAATGGTATTTGTGAGATGATGTTTGGGCTATGTTGTGACTTTTAGCCTTTAAAAGCCAAGCTTCTGACAGATGACCGTTCGCCTGGACTATTACATAGAAATCTCTGCCCTAAAGGGAAGCAACCTACATTCGATACACACATGCAGATCTGCTCTGATAGGACTCCTATGATTGTAGCTCCCGCCCCCCAGCTTCTTCTAAGTCAGAGCTTCTCAGCCTCTAGATAATAGAGGCTGGTTTGTTCTTGGTGGCGGGGCTGTCTCGGGCATGGTAGAACGTTGAGCATCAAACTCACCCCTGCATCCACATCCCTCTCTTCCGCTCTGCAGTGGTGACAATCAGAAATGTCTGCAGATATTGCAGATGTCTCCTGGTGGGCAAAATCATCCCCAGTTGAGAACTACTGCTTTAAGAGTCTATATTTTAAGGATGCCTGGGTGACCCATCGGTGGAGCGTCTGCCTTCAGCTTAGGTCATGATCCCAGGATGGAGCCCCATGTTGGGCTCCCTGTGGGGAGCCTGCTTCTCCCTCTCCCTCTGCCTGCTTGTGTTCTCTGTCAAATAAATTTTAAAAAATTTAAAAAAGAGTCCATGTTTTAGATTCAGAAAATGTCAGGATTTGAATGCAAATAAGGAATATAAGCCCTATTTTGAGACAGTGTTTAATAAAAGAATTAGGTTGATTGGGTAACAACCTGAAACAGCCACACAGGCCATTAAAGTAGATAGAAGAGCACCGAATAACTAGTACCAAATAGTAAAGATCCAAAAATGAGTGGGAGAGAAAGACTGGGGCCTGATTAGGAAAGACCCAGAAGATTCCAAATGAATAAAATTAAGGAATAAGTGTGTTTAGGAAACTAAAAGTCCACCCAAAGGACATGGAATGTAGTTGCTGAATCCTTATTCTGTTATTGTTATATTTAATTATTTAGTATGAAGATTATTTTATTACTTCATTCAACTTACATTAATAAGTTATATTTTATATTTTAAGGGACATGTGTTCAGCCATGCTTTGTTTACTTTTTAATATTCTGAACTACGTACAAGAACTTAATGACTCGTACTTCGGATGAGACTTAATTATGCCATCTGGTGTTACAAACCTCAAAGTGCAGGCAAAAGAATCCAGAGAAAATTTTTTTGGGAGCTGGAGGCGGTTTTTACTCCTTTCAGAGAAACAAAACAAAACAAAACAAAACAAAGCACAAAGTGGTATAGATAACAGCCTAACAAGCAACTGTTCTCAGTGGTATTTCTGTCTTAACAGCATTTTCACTAATTTTCAGCCTCTTGAGGACAAAGACCATCTTGTTTGCCTTCGTATCTCCAGCACAATCCTTGGAACACAGTGGATGTTTGACAAATACCCATTGAGTAAATGGATGAATATATACAGTCTGAGACCCCAAGAAATGGGTCCTCATGTAGAATGTCATGCGCAGTGGTGGTGGGCAGGGGTAGGACAGGCGGGAAAGCATCATAGCTTGTAAGCGGTTTCCTCACCATCATTAGGAAGCCATCTTTATAAAATACACCTATGTACTAAGGGGCCCAACATCTCAGCAAGGTCTGCAACTCTTGTCATGATCTCTCCAAAGAGCATTACCTGGGACCGGACATGCTTTCCAGTTTCTCACCTCCGAGCCACAGACCTCTTTTTCCTAGCTCCAGGTATATCAAGAGGACTTAATCTTCACTTTGCAAACAAACACTTGGAGGCTTGTAAGCTGCTTCTATGTATAAATGTACCTCAATGCAGTGGTAGGAACCAGAGAGTTTAAGTTTTCTTGGATCCTGCTCACTCTTGAATTTGCATGTCGAAAAGAAGATGTAGAAATATCCATTGTAGACGTTCTCCTGTATTTCACAATGTGGTTGAGCGCCACGAGATTTATAGTTTGAAAATAAAATGCACGGATTTGTAAAAACACATAGATTTTTTGCCAGAATGGAAGAAAAAGAGTCAGCGACATTCCTCTGTTCTTAAGTATTTATTTTATAGATTGGTGAAGTGATAATCATTTTTATTCCTTTATTCACTCATTCCTTCTATAAATAGGTAAATATGTCCTAATTGAGTACTCATTCCAAGTAGAGACTTGTGCTAGGAGCCATTAAAGGTCTACGAGCAGGGTGAGAGGAGAGGGTCAGAGGGAGAAGCAGACTCCCTTTCTGTTGTACTTGGGCCCTCAATGGATTGGGTGATGTCCACTGACGCTGGTGGGGTGGGGTGTCTTCTTTCCTTGGTGTACTAAGTAATGCTAATTTCTTCTAGAAACATGTTCCAATGTATCCAGAAATAATATTTTACTAGTTCTCTTAGCATTTCTTAGTCTAGTCAAGTTGACCCATAAAACAAGCCATCACAACATTATATCCTAACTCTAGCCAAGCATGAGGGGTCCTATGTTGTCAGGTTGCCTCTCCTTCCTCCTAAAGTCATACCTTGGCATAATTCCTCTAGGCTCACTACTGGTACGTGTGCGGGCACACGCGCACACACACAAGTACGCTATTCCTCTGTCTTGAAATTCTTCCTCAAAAATGAAAAACGGTAGAGGCACCTGGCTGGCCAACTCTTGATCTCAGAGTTGTGAGTTTAGGGTCAGTACAGAGCCTACCATTAATTTAAGCTCATTCATACCCGAAAACTCAGTCCTCATTGACAAATTTTTATTTTGGCAAACTCCTTAGAACTTAGATTATTACTTACATAATATTATCTTGTAATTGTTATGTTTCTTAGGTTTGCTCATCTGTTTACTCCAGCTGTACCTTCTCTCCTCAAGTAGATTGTAACCTGCATTAGATCAAGGAACTGTATTTGTGTGTGCGTGTGTGTGCACACATGTGTGTTCTTTGCCGTATCTCTTATAGTGCTGTGGATACTATAGCACTAAATGAAAATCTGTTACAGCTTGGCATAGGAGGGGCGCCTGGGTGGCTCAGTTGGTTAAGCAACTGCCTTTAGCTCAGGTCATGATCCTGGAGTCCTGGGATCGAGTCCCACGTCAGGCTCCCTGCTCAGCAGGGAGTCTGCTTCTCCCTCTGACCCTCTCCTTTCTTGTGCTCTCTCTCTCATTCTCTCTCTCTCAAATAAATAAATAAATAAATAAATAAATAAATAAAATCTTAAAGAAAATAAAAAAACCAACTTGGCATAGGAAACAATAATTTTGAATGAATGGAATAGAGGAGATCAGGGAGATTAGTCACCTGTTGATTAATCTTTAGAATCCAAAGCTGCCTTTGAGGACCTCTTTAGAAGCATTTCCTCCTTTCCAGCTGCTGTTTTTGATTTCTTCTCTTTCAGTCCTCAAATCCAGTCAATTATTATATTTTGTCAGTTCCACTTTCCTTTTCAGTCTTGAGCCTGTATTTCCATTAGTCTAGGTCACCATCATTTCTTGCTCAGGTTCATATTCCACAGGCAGCCTAGATGGATCTTTCTAAAGTACAGTGATGATTATGTCACTCTCTTACTTAAAATCCTTTATTGGTTTTCACTGCCCGTGGGAGAAAGTCCAAATTGCTCAATGTGCCTGCCTTAGTTTGGTTTCTCCAGATAGCAGAGCCTGAGCCATTGATTTGGATGGAGTTTATTTTGAGACATGATTCCAGAGGATCTAGTGAGGCAGTCAGGAGAATGAGACTGAGAAAAAAGAAAAGTCAATACCCAATTTGTTATTTCACAGCTTCCCGTGGTGGGCAACTGGGGCTTGTCCTCCTGAGGACATCTGAGGATCCACCGAGTGTGCTCAGAACTGTCCCAAGAGGCTGGGGTTTACCACAGATCTACTGACTCCATTTCCATTGGCTGGACAGCTGTATCTGGAGGTGGGCTGCCTGCTCTCCCCAGACTTTTAGCTGCTCCTCAGCTCAGAGGAAGTCTGGAAGCAGAAAGTAAATTCAGGCAGGGTGAACAACCCACACTCCAGCCACACTGATGTTCCTGGACTTCCCAAGATGTAGCTGCGTTCTGTTGCTTTTTGTTCATCTTACATCTGATCCCTCCGATTCTGTTTTCCTTTAAGTTTTTAGATCAGATGTTACCTCCTCCAGAAAATCTTCCCTGACTAGTACCCTCACTCCCTGCAATGTGCCCATGTATAGGAGTTAGTTACTTCTCCTGTGTGTCCCTATCACAGATCATTTTTTAAAAGGATTTTATTTATCTATTTGACAGAGAGAGAGAGCACAAGCAGGGGGAGCAGTAGAGGGAGAAGCAGGCTCCTGGTCCTGGGATCATGACCTGAACCGAAGGCAGATGCTTAACTGACTGAGCCACTCAGGCATCCCAACAGATCATTTTTCCTTTTTTCTTTTCTTTTTTTTTAAAAGATTTTATTTATTTATTTGACAGAGAGAGAGAGAGAGAGAGAGAGAGAGAGAGATCATAAGTAGGCAGAGAGGCAGGCAGAGAGAGGAGGAAGCAGGCTCCCCGCTGAGCAGAGAGCACAACTCGGGGCTTGATCCCAGGACCCTGAGGTCATGACCTGAGCCGAAAGCAGAGGCTTAACCTACTGAGCCACCCAGGCACCCCCAGATCATTTTTCATTACACTTACCGCTCTGCATTGCTATTATGGTCACTGAAAACTGAGAGTTATTTGAAGGCAGGAACTATGTCTTTTGTACTATTATATCCACAGAGCCTAGCAAAGTAACTGGAACACAGCAGGTACTCAATAAATCTTTATAGAAAGAAGAACAAAGGCACCAGAACATAGTCCTGTCTTCTAATATATTAGTACTCTTTAGTATAAGCAACTCAAAACCCAACCCAAAGTGGTTTAAGCAAAGAAGATAATTTAGTAGCTTACTTAACCAAAAAAATCCGGGCACAGGACTATCTTAATAAGGACACAAACCTTGTCCTTGGGATATATCTCTTTTGCAGGAGAGGGAAAGGAGAGACGGCTGGGGTGAAGGAATAAACTGAGGCAGGGTTCCCAAGAAGCAGAAACTAAGAAAAGAAATCTTGCCCAAGTGATTAATTTCAGAGCAGTGCTGAGGAAAGCAAGATAGGAGGCAGGAAAACCTTGGCAAGGCTGTGGTCTCCATAGCAGACCAGCTTATAGTCTGATCCCATGGGAGCCCTGGGGCGTGAATTGTGCCACAAAATTGGTTCTACCTTAAGGCAAGGGGGATGACCTTTTGCATCCCCCTGTCAATGAATTAGTCATTGGCTGTGGGCCTCTTCTGTCTGGGTGGCTCTTGTTTGGCCCAGGGTACCCCTCCCAAAAGGGGTTGGGGACATGGGTCTGGTTAAAGGACTGGGCAGTGGGGCTCAGTAAAGGGAGATGACGGTTCAGCTCCTCTGGAATTGTATGATGGAGAAGATTCTGTGAAGGTGAATCTACGAAGAGAAGCCTGGAGCTGGGTGCCCAAAGAAGGACAGGCAGATGCCGGAGGGGCCAAGAGCAACCTGTCTCCTAGGTCCCGGGAGCAAGTGTTCTCTGCCTGTTACAGGTGGGGCGAGCCTCACCTTCCGGCTGCCCTTTCTCCGCGTAGCCCTGACATGGTGAGAGTTTATAAAAAGACCTGGAATTTATCTGGATAAACTGGAGAGTTTCTTTCTGATAGTTCCTTGTATTGTCACTTTATTTGGTTAACCTCCTGGATGACTGAATGTGAGATGACGGGGGACGGCCAGGAGAAAAGGCAAGCTCTGAGATAGGACGAGGTGGAGGGGACTGAGCACCGGCTCCGGCAGGCAGGCTGTCCCACTTGCTGCGTTTTTGCATCTAGGCTAAAGAGAGAGAACAAAAAAATTGACTCCTAAATCCTACCTTCAAACAGTCTTAGGCCTTGCACTCCAGTCATCAGTTGGAGGATCTGGGAAGAAATCCATAAAAACCAACCAGAAGGCTTTCAGAAGAAACAGGAAGTCTCCGTGGTCCCCGCGAGCCTCGAGTAGTGCACGGCATGTGACTTACCTAAAACGTGAGACAGGCACGCCACCCGGTCTTCTTCTTCATCCTTTCGTTTCCTTTCATTAGCTCTAGGTAGCAGACCTTGACAGATCCGGCAGATGGAACGTTCACACATTGGATCATTTGCTTTCACAGACCCTTACCCCCCTTGAGCATCACAGTAGATTTATTCAAACAATCGTGCATTTTAGTGCTCTGCTCAGATTTCAACTTGAACATATGTCTGTTATAGTTTCTGAACTTGAGTTAATGTCTTGAAAGGACAACCATGGGAAAAATCCCTTAATTGGGGTTCTGTTTGAGTTCGATTATTAAGGATAATGAGCGTAACTATTTATTAGTCTAAGTAAGTCCCTCCGCCATGGAGACATCTGTCATGTGAAAGTACTAAGGCTTCATATTTTGCTGGCAAGCGTGGTGTACGATTCTGCTTCAGTGATGAAATTTAATCTTATCACCAATAAAAGAGCCTGCAATGACATAAAAGACGCCCAACTGAAAAGAAGTGTACACCTGACTTTAAATATATGCTGCTAGCAAGGGTTCCTATTCACAAACATTAATCCCAATTTGAACCGTAACCTGATGTGGTCTATTAAATTGTTTGGATCTGGTATATTCTTCTCCCCTACCCCCAAATTTTAATCGCTCTTCTGATAGTAACTGAAAGCTCTCTTTCATGCTGTAGGAGGAATCGTTGAGAGCCTTGGGAATGAGGCCTGGTGGGAGCTGCCATGAGTGTGCACGAACGGTGAACAGGTTACACTGCGGCTCGTTGCAGAAACTGCTGTCTGTTGGTACGCAGCTCCTCCCACTCATGAATCAGGCATGATCTGATGATATAATGCTGATTTTCTCAAAAAACTATCTTCACAGTTTTTGCCGTATCAGTGTATTGCCTGTGCAAATTTAATTTTTTAAATTTTTTAAAAAGATTTTATTTATTTGAGAGAGAGAGCATGAGCTGGGGGGGGGCACAGGGAGAGGTAGAAGCAGGCTCCCTGCTCAGCAGGGAGCCTAACACGGGGCTCAATCCAGGACCCCGGGATCATGACCTGAGCCAAAAGCAGACGCTTAACTGAGAGAACTACTCAGGTTCCCAACCAGTGCAACTTTTAGTTTAAAATTTTCCCTTAAATTGACTTATAGTTGAAAAATTTACGTGCTACACTAGCCCCATCTTAGGTAATCATAGCTATGTGTCAAGGATTTGATGTGCCGTTTACATACTTTATTTCTTTAGATCTATGATACACTTTTTTTTTTTTCCGTCGTTGTGAACATATCTGAGGTCATGATGTATCTTACAATGGACGTCAATGACTGGGCAGCAGTCCGGCCTAGTTCCTAGTTGTCATTGCCTGACACCTTCTGGTGAGAAGAAGAAGGCACCAGATAAATACTCAAAGACTGGATGTCAGCAGCATGGATGAAAATCCTGAAGTCAGTGAGGGAACATCCTTGAAAAAAATGCAACTTTATCGATGCTGTCCACGGCGTAGGTGATGGTGTCCTGTGGCAAATCGTGGCCATTGTTGATCTCAAGTTTCAAAGTGATTCAGAATTGTGTACTTGACCGTAGAGAAATTTAAGATATATGTTAGCCAATTACATTTGATTGTACGTTTATTTTTACGTATGCCCAGGTGTAATTTCTTTTAAAATGCTATGCTCAAAGAAGCCTAAAAGAGTTTTTTTCAGTAAGAATAAGATAGGTAAGTGTGTTGAGTGTCAAGAAAACATTAGGTAATATCATGTTCTTTTTTTCTTAGAAGCACCTAAAATATTGGTGTATATTATAATCAAAAGTGTCTTAAATTCGATGAAAATGTTATATTACCTTTAATACACTGCCAAATAAAAACAGAGCAGTCCATCCATGTACAAACTAAAAGCTTCTCAAGTACCTTCAGTAGTACATGTGCTGTTTGGGGTAACATCAGCATAGCGATTCAGTGGAGTCAGTTGTGGGCTGGGATCTGGTTGCTTCCCCTACTAGTAGTGTGATTTGGGCAAGTTGTTCAGTCCCAGTTGTTTTATCTTTTATTTTTATTTATTTATTTATTTTTAAAGATTTTTTTTTATTTGACAGACGGAGAGAGATCACAAGTAGGCAGAGAGGCAGGCAGAGAGAGAGGGGGAAAGCAGGCTCCCCGCTGATCAGAGAGCCTGATGTGGGCCTCGATCCCAGGACCCTGAGATCATGACCTGAGCCGAAGGCAGAGGGTTTAACCCACTGAGCCACCCAGGCGCCCTGTTTTATCTTTCAAATGGGTGTCTTGAGTGGATAGTCTCAGAAGCAGACCCTGAGACAAAAATTTGAGTACAGATAGTACTGAGGATTCCAGGAAGCAGAGGGAGTGGGGAAGTGAGACAAGGAGACAAAAGGAAGCCAACGTAGCCGCGTCCGGGAGAAGGTCACCACGGTGGGCAAGTGAGACTGGATCCCCCTGCGATCCTCTGACCCCGGTACCTATAGAACATGCCTCAGAGGTAACCCGTCCAAGGGTGAGGAAGATCTTTGTTTATCAAGTACTTATTTAGCAAGTGTTTGATGCATAATAAGGATTTAGCTACACCCCAGTTGTTAACTCTGCAGCAGTTCTGTCCCATGCACCTGCAGCCTTCTCCTCCAAAGTCACGTGCTTGCAGGACGCTGTTTGGTGTGTTTGACGGTGGTGAGAGTCACGGGAATGCACGCAGGGCGTCAACAACTCTTCATCCAATGGGAATGCTGTTGCCCCAAGCACGACTGTGACTATTGATTGTGATCAAACATACAAACACTAGCGAGTACTAAATTTCAATAGAGATTGTCTAACTTAGTACATTTCATCCTCATCTTGGACTGTGATCTGTCTTGCTGAGCTGTTGGGCTGCGGTTCAGTATTCCGTAACAATCTCACGATATATGAGGGTTGGCTTTTGTCAGCCCTTACGAGCATTCTTTCCTTTCATCTTGGTTAGTGTGCATTCACTCCAAATGGCCAATTGGCAAAACCGTAAGAAATATGTTCTCTCCGTATTTGAATGGGATACTCTTGTCTCTCCATAGGGTGGCATGTTAGAGGATTTTCCTCTTTGGGGTGTTTGTTCACTTGGCTCCACTCTTGACAAATACTCTGAATTCATATTTAAAAAAATAACCTTATTTTTTTTCACCAAAGAAATAAAAATTACATGCTTATTTATATAAAGATCAAACAGTTACTTCTAATCCCGCCATTGAGATAACCACGTTAAGCTTTGGTATATATTTTTTCAGGTGTTTATGTACTTTAGTGGACATTCATTCATCTCCCACCCAGTACTGACACCTTCCCTCTTCCCTCCGAACTACACTTAGATTTTGGGGGTATACACATTCCCCACCTTCACAGCTATGTGTAGTAGTTATTGTAGTAGTTATATGGTTTGGTAGATGGTCCCAACTGTTCCCGTTCCAGTCTCCAGGAACATGCCTTAACTGACCTAAGTCTTAAAAAAAAAAAAAATCCCACCTCCTTGATAAAATTTTTAGTTCAAGGATGGGCATTAATCCAGGCCTAAGTCAAGTCAATGGGTACATAAAATCCCTCCGGTTCAGAAGTAATTGTAATATCTACAATGGTCCAGCCAGATATAAGGGAAGGGTCTTTGTTTGATGATTGAGAAGAGACACTGCCTCCCTTCTGCTGGCCCAGAGTGAGAAAGTCTGTAGTCTTGACTG
This sequence comes from Ailurus styani, assembly GCA_002007465.1. Classification (NCBI taxonomy): domain Eukaryota; kingdom Metazoa; phylum Chordata; class Mammalia; order Carnivora; family Ailuridae; genus Ailurus; species Ailurus styani. The sequence goes on from LNAC01000289.1 coordinate 417,324, forward strand.
CAGCTGACAGCTTTCCACACCATAAATTTGAGAGGCCTGAGCCTGAGTTGTCATTGTGGATAAAAGAGTAGAGAGAAGTAAAGAAGGAATAGGTTGAGTCTGTTTTAAAATACAGCCAACTCCAGGGACTCCTTGGAAGAGTGGGGTGGGGATAAATCAGGTCTCTCTTGCATGTTTTCTTCTAGAGACAAGGCAGTGCCAAGAATTTTTGCTTGAAGTTCCTCATGAAAGATCAGAGATCATAGTGATGGATAATACAAATCCCCATTTTTTTTTCACAGACTGGGAGATGTTCTGTGGTGAGTGTCAACCCTTTTGGGAAGCCACGTGGCCCTGACAAATGTTGCAAGATACCTTCCATCTTATCTCTGCTATAGTGAAGATGTGTAGGGATGTTTGCCTTCCTCAGGGGATGGGGAAGTGAAAGGAGGGTCCTGACATTCTTTCCTTATGAGAGACTCTCAGAATTAGGTAACAATGTGTTCCACGCCAAGCCACGAAATTGTGGAAGAGACCAAGTTTACTGGTCATGTGTTCAGATGTGGAGAAGGGTAAGAGATGGCTGGGCTCAAGGGTTCTGAGTCCTCAAACAGCTCTTTACCACACCTATCCATTTTTGTGGGGGCTCTGAGGCAAGGATGCAAGGGGGGCCTTGGACGCTGGGTCCCTTGCTCTGTGAGCTGGGCTGGGCTCCAGGGAGTAACTAGAGGTCTGACTGCCCAGGTTGGAACTGGGCACTCCGTAATTCCCTGTTTTCGTAATAGGCAAGTGACATAAACCCACAGAAGCTCATCTTTATATATCTGCAAGGAATGTATAATAACAGCCCTTCTAGGGCTGTGGTGAGGAATGAATAAGAAAATGGCTGTAAAACATTTGGCACAATCCTTGGCACAGAATCACTGATTGATACAAATTAACTTCCACGGCTGTTACTGCTTCTATTTGCCTGACGGGACTTAAGTGGATTGTCCTGGAAACAGAGCTCCTATCCCCGGACCCAGACCCTAACTTGTTTGTACTCTTATCCCTCTCCTGGGGAGGAAAGAGCCTGATGGAAAAGTAAACTGTATGGGTGCCTACGTTGGAGCTTTTGCTCTGGAGCTGAGGAGATCACCTCACCTTTGGTCTTCCCGTGGTGGTGTTATCCCTAGAGACAGAAGCTTCTTCAGGTCTGTGATACCCCCTGGCTCTGTGGAAAAACACATTTGCCAAATAGCTATGCCAGAAAGGCCTTTGCACACAGTAGCCAGGGCTTCAGCCTCTTTGCTTGGTTTGACTAAAGTCCTACTCCCTAGCGCCGCTTCGCAATGGCGTCCTTGGCTGTGATCCTCTGAGGGCTGCTTCCTGGATGGTGGGTCGGAAGGAGGGAGAAACTGTGAGGAGGAAGGAGCCTTGAGCTATTCCTAGGATGGATGATACCGTGGAAGCTTTGTAATGCCGACCTGGACATTGCTTCCAGTTTAGAAAGTGCTTTCATCAATATTTCTTATAAATCTTTCTAAATATTAAAAAGCATAGAGTTCCTTGAAGAAGCTATGAAACACACGTGATTCACTAGCCCACAAATTTATGCATACAATTCATACATATTCATGAATGCTTTTCTAGTAACCCAAGGATTATTAGCAATAGATTGATTTGGGTAGAGGTAGGGCATGTTATGAATTAGTCTAAGGCTTGAAGCTAAAAATAAGCAAAGGAGAAGGGAAGTAAGGGAGGAATGGAGCCTCTTTTAAGTCTAGTTGTCTTCCATGTGTCTTCTCATAGGCATGTAAGTACTAGTTTATAAAAAAGGTGTTATTCTTCCCATTGGGCTGACACCTTAACATCACAGACAACAAGCAGCAGAATCCGGCTTCAAACATAGGACTATCTAATTTTGGAGCCTGCATTTCGTGCATTAGCACCAAGCTGCAGTTTCCTTTAAAGAGTAAAAAACTGCCTTGTGATTCAGTTATATGGAACTCGTATGCCCATGAATTGCTCTGAGTTAACCTAGAATGCTCACTTCCTTCCTTACCGGTGTTCTGCAAGTTCCCGCCCTGCCTCAACTACCCAAGCTTTTATTCTGCAGGAACACAGTGGAGAACTCTTTTCTATCAAGGCCAGACTCCGGACTCCAGCCCATTCCAGCCTCTTGCTGTTTCTCACATCTGGGATGCCCTCTTGTTACCAGTGAAACACCAGATGCTCCCTTCCCCGTCTCTTGTTATCCCTTTCCACCCCTGCCCCCAATTTTGGCAGTTAGACCTGCAATTTTCTTCCCTAGATTAGAAGCAGAAGTCAATAATTGGGATTGGTTTCAAAGCCTAGCCCTGGAAAGAAAGAAGATTCGTAGACAACGGCGTGGTAAGTAGGTTGCAAAACTGAGAATCGACGAATGTCCCCAGGATGTGTGAGGAGGAAAGCAGCAGCAAATCAGAGGGTTAGGGGTTTTATATGGATGGGTCCCAAAGAAGCTGACCTTGAAGAAGCTGAGTCTGGGGAGGTGTGCTCATGGAATCCCAATTTGTTTGGGGAGTTTGAGGGTAGAGATGGTCCCCAGACCAGATGTCCCTGGGCTTCCCCTTGATATGGGGCCATATAATGGTGTCCTGTGCCGAGAGGGCTGGAAGCAGTCCCTGCAGCTGAGCATGGGTGTGGAGGTGTTCCTAACAGAGCAGCCCAGACAGGACATCCAGGGAGCCACCAGACTCAAGGGTCTGTGCAGCCAGGAGCAAGAAGATGCAGCTTTGTGTTGTGTGGACTGATACCTGATGGGAAGGAGGGCATCTAGGCAGGTGACAATGTCCGTGTAGTAGGATAAGGCCCAATGCACTCCTGTCCCCAGACCCAAATACTACAGGAGACCCTCCTCGCCCAACTCAATTTAGATTCAGGGAGGTAGGGGCAGATTAAATTTCTGCATTTCAAATGGGACTCAAAGCCAAAGTCTAGCTCAGTTTGAACAAAAACATCATCAGTCTCTGAAGTCATACTCGGAGATCACTGACACAGGTTAGGGAAGTGGAAGGATGGCCCCTCCAGCCCCATGATAGGCCAGATCTTCTACTTCTTTTCAGGAATCACTTCTCTGATGTGGAAAAACCTTCTGTTCTTCAGGCCCGCAAAGCTTGAGGCAACTTCAAGTGCAGGAGGGACAGAGACAGTTATTTCTGGCATGGTGGTGGGTAGCAGTTGGGGTTGGGGAGACTTCCGAGACAATCAGTAGCTTTGCATTCAAGTGGAAATTTGCCTGGAGACATTCCATCCAGCATCAGGGGAGAAAGTCATGGGCAAAACGAATAGAGACCCCGGTGACTAACACCAATCAGACAGAAGTGTTGGCAGGAGTGCCTCCAAGTGCAGTATATTCCCAAGGAATTAAACAAACAGAAATTAAAACAGCAGTTACCATTTTATGGTGACCAGGTTGGCAAAGATGAGAGAAGAATGATAACACCTAGTCCTGGGGAGGAGAGCTGGTGAGAGTATCAATTGTTCCGTTCCTTCTGGAGGGAAGTTTGGTCCCAGGGATCCAAATGTAGACAGGCTGTTTCCCCTTGAGTCAGCAGTTCTAGGAATGATTCCTAAGGGGAGGATCAGACAAGTCGGAAAACATGTCAGTGCAAGGAAGAGAAAGCTGATCTCAGCTTTGTTTATAGCAGCAGAACATTACAAACCACAAACATATTAACAAACAGCGAAGCAAATAAATTATTGAGCATTTGTCTACCGGTCAACAATCCATATGCGAACAAATGCAGGGATGTGATGTGGACACTGCAAGGGTTACGCAGCGTTATAGTGACTAACATGGTGGGTATTTAAGATATATTGCTACGTACCAAAAGCAGCTCAGAATCAGCATATTTGGTGTGAATGAATTAAAAATATGCATAGAGATGAGAAGCTGAGGATCTAACGTAGAGCATGGCTGTAGTTAATAACACAGTATTGCATGGTTGAAAGTTGTTGGAAATAGATCTTGAGCATTCTCACCACATACACACTAGGTGAGGTGCAGGATGTATTCTTTATCTTGGTCTTGGTAATCAGTCTATAATGGACATGTATATCAAATCATCATGTTGTATACTTGGAATCTACACTGCTGTATTTGTCAATTATTCGTCAATAAAGTTAAAAACTACGCATATGCATAGGCAGAGAGAAATCTGGAGGTCTTTATGCCAAACTATTAAAGAGAGGGGTTTTAGGGCAGTGGTGATATTAACATGGTTATTAACATGATTTACGTTCTCCTTTTTCACTTTAATGACTTATCTGAAAAGGTTTTTTAGAATGAACATGAATTACGTATTTATGTTTATTTAAGTGTTCTGGGTATTGGCCTAGGTGACTTCTAAGAATTTTTTTTTAAATTTTATTTATTTATTTCACAGAGGGAGAGAGATCACAAGGAGGCAGAGAGGCAGGCAGAGAGAGAGAGGGGGAAGCAGGCTCCCCGCCGAGCAGGGAGCCCGATGCGGGCCTCGATCCCAGGACCCTGAGATCATGACCTGAGCCGAAAGCAGAGGCTTTAACCCACTGAGCCACTCAGGCGCCCAACCTAGGTGACTTCTAAGGCCCTTCCCTCCCTGCCATGCTGAACTTTCCCCTCCCTACCCCAGTATTTTCTCTCTTCTCTGANGGTGACTTCTAAGGTCCTTCCCTCCCTGCCATGCTGAACTTTCCCCTCCCTACCCCAGTATTTTCTCTCTTCTCTGACTCCTGGGGCAGTTAAAACCCAAGTTTCGGAGTTCTGCCCAAGGCAGGAGTTCAATAAAGCCTTATCACTAAAGATGCTGTTCATGGTGATTCTGTCATGTGCTGTTTCTCCTGCAGTTTTGTGAATTCAAATCGATCCTAAATTATTTAGCACCAAGCATTATGACCTTTTCTTTTTTTTAATGGGCTATTACTCATATAGTTCTTCAAACCCACGAGACAACACATGACCTTTTATGGATTGTTTTGGGTGTAGACAGGTTATGTAAGGAAAAGACCATTTTGGATTTCGATGGCATTTTCAAATGAGGCTTGAAAACTGGGAGTAGGGTCAATGCCAAGCACCTCATAATGATTGGAACTGGAGAGCTTTAGAGATAGAGCACCAACAACCGTTCCGTCCTGGGATCCTTCTCTTCCCTCCTTCCTGACAGTCAACGCAGAAGCTGTTTTTGCACTGCTTGGGAAACCTGGTCCTATGAAATGTTGAATGTCTGTTTGGCCCTGCTTGTCATGCAGACTTCTCGTTCTTGGGGCAGGGAGAGAGAGCAGGCACAGCATCACTCTTGAACATAATTCAGGGGTCAAATCTGGGAACCAATGCTCTGAATTTCAAATTGCTCCCTCACCACTGATAAGCCAACTGAAATGAAAACTTTGGTTGTAAGTAAGCGTACCAGGGAGAAAGAGAGAAAACGGAAGACGAAGAGGTAGGAGGAAATAAGAATCAACAGAGGAAGGAATGAAGGAAGGCAAGAAGTAAAGGAATAGTTTGGAAGAAAAACAGTCAAGGAACCTCTGCAGATACTATCTCCGAAAGCAGTTGTAAAGATTTTTGGAGGCCTTGGACTGTGTTCTCCTTACCATGCTTTGTGGAGATTTTGGGACCCTGGGAAGGGGAGAGATGAGAAGTCAGAAAGACTGGGTGGAGGTCTAGCTCTGTCACTAACTAATCGTGGGACTCTGACCCCACGCAACCACTCTGGGCCGACCTTGACAACACGGGCATGAGCCAGAACACTGCAAGTTTCCTACCAGCTCTAACATTCCATGTCTTACAAAGAGCACACATTCTAAAGAGGGACGGGCGGGATTTGTTTGCGGTGGCCATTGCTGCAAATTTACCCACCTGTTTCCATTTTCCACTTGCCTTGTTTCTACCCTTTGTTTCTAACCCATGACTGTCCAGAAGTCGTTCTCGTCGTTCTTCACAAAAATTGGACCCTGCTCCCATGAAAACGATGATGAGTACAATTCCCTTTGTTTGCTTAAAATATGGGCTAAGAGGTTGCCCTAAAATTTTCAGTCACATTATAGAAATGACAAGATCCCCAAACCTTACGGATGTTTAGGTTTGGTAGATATTGAACTTCTTACCTAATTTCCTGAGCCTCTGTAGGAAATCTGTACGAGACTTGGCTCTGATTAGGTGACACATGTTACCCAATTGGTGTTATCTCTCAGGATGAGAGTAAAACAACAGTATGGAGCCTCATTAAAAAAATACATACATATATATGTATATATATAATCTTTCCGAGAGATATCGTGTATATAGTCAAGGTATAAAATGCATTAAATACATTGATCATAAACATACATTTGGGTATTTAACATACGTACACACCTATGTAATCACCATCCAGATGAAGAGATAGAACATTTGTTCATGCCCTGTTTAAACCAATTACCTCCTCCAACCCCCCTCCCCACAAAGGTCAACTATTTTGACCACTATAGACAAGGGGCCACCATAGACTTCTTAACATAAAATATATGGTGTCTGACTGCCGTATGTACTGTAACATGCAACATGTACTCTAATGACTTTAAACTCATGTCAAGTGTTTCCAGCCTCTTTGATCAGGTGTCACAGAATAAGGGAATCAATGGTGAATCTAGAGAGACAATCAGACTCTGTGGAAAACAGATGAACAAGCTCAGAAGCGAACCACAATCATTGTGAAAGGGGGCTAAATTGTTCCGGAGGATCCTCTTTAAAAACGCATAATAAGAGGAAACATCTCACTTCTGAACAATGAACCACGTAAATGCCTAATTCATTAGACTTCCAGGCCTACGGAGAAATGCAAACAAACAACCTGCTATTCAGCATAGCGTCACTAGATGGGGATCTTGAGTCAGTCATCGCTTGCTGGTTTCCTTTATCTCAGGTTTTCTTTATTTGAATCTGTTTTACTAAGGGGTCTGAATACATACAATACAAGTTTACGATTTTGGCATTTCACTTTTTTTTTTTTTGCTGAACTTTTTGGGGATGGCAATTTGGAGTAAAATGGATCTAGTTTTAAATGTATTAGCTTAATTAATTTCTCATCCGGGGTCCCAGGGAGGTGCACGTGCCCCTGACGTGCAGGCTGCGTGCTATTAATCTGGTGTTTATTTCTGGCAGAAGCTACCAGTGTTTATTCACATTGCCCCTACAGGGTGTGGCTGGTGGTGAAGACTGTCATTATACTTTATAACTGATTAAAAGAGGAAATCCTCACTAGAAATTGCTCTCCGGCAGCCAACAAGTGAACCCAACTGTTTTATTTCCGTAGAATAAGCAGTTTTGATCTCTTTATTTATAAAACTGTAGCAGTGAAAGCGAATGCTTTCTGTCCTTTAGGCACCATGAGATTCCAAAGTGATTTTTGTATTTCATCACATTGTGACCTCATAGAAGGATCTAGATGTATAAAGGAAAAGCCCTTGGTTTCTCTTTTCTTTGTCAAGGCAGTCCTGTCATTCACGAATGAACTCCTCAGTTCGCTGAGAGCAGGGACTAAAGCAGCCTGTCCTCACGTGGAAGTGTTCGAGAAAACTCAGGAGCTGAACAGTTTGGCCTGTGCCGTGCTGACCTTCTATCCAGGGACAATGTGGCCGCTTAGCTTTGGCCGCTGTCTGAAATGAGTTTGAGTGTCTCCGCTCATTTCATCAGAAACACAAATAAAGCCCACATAATAAAGCGTGCACTTTGGGATTTTTGCCAGTCTCTGTTCAGAAGGTGCCCAGAACTACATTTCTGAAAAGTACATTCCTGTTCCACGTAGATAGAGATGCTTGTATTTTCAGAGGGGTCCACTCGGAGGGCAAGGAAGGAAGGAAGAAAAAGAAAACTGTAAAGGGGGCCGCAACGTGCCGGAGGAGATGGCGCTGCTGACCCAGGCTGGAGGCCCCACAGTCCCAAGGACCCCACACTCAAGCTGGGGGCACATCTGAACCTGCGGGATTTAAAGTCCCTGGCAGAGGCGTGGCGGCTCTCCCAATTCGTCTTTTGCTCTCCAGCGTCTTCAAAGCTGTGCAATAAAGAATCATAGGGGCTTCACTTCCTACCGCCTCTACCTGTCCCTGTCCCAGCTCGCAGGCTCACATTTCGGGGGGTTTGCCTCCTCCCTGCCGTCCCCCACCCCCAACAAGGAGTGGGCTCCAGGGCCTGGTTGGGGCGAAAGAAGGGGTTTTGTCATTTGGGTAGAATTCGGAACCGATTTTTTAAGTCTGAGGAGTTATGCAAAAATTGCCTCAGGTTTCAAATGCTGAGTGGTCGTTTCATCAAGGGAAGATACGACTTTTCTTGCATTTGTTTTTCTTTTTTTTTTTTAAAGATTTTATTTATTTATTTGACACACAGAGAGAGATTACAAGTAGGCAGAGAGGCAGGCAGAGACAGGGAGAGGAGGAAGCAGGCTCCCTGCCGAGCAGAGAGCCCGATGCGGGCCTCGATCCCAGGACGCTGAGATCATGACCTGAGCCGAAAGCAGAGGCTTTAACCCACTGAGCCACCCAGGCGCCCGCATTTGTTTTTCTTAAACAAAAGTAAACCATGTTCAGTAGAGAGAAGGATTTTAGTAAATGCAGATAGTTCCCCTACCCCCAATTAAAAACCATCTGTATTCCTCCCACATAGATATAAACTATTAATGTCTGCCTTTCTGCCTCCCCTTCAATCAAAGGTCTGTGGATATGAACATACGTAAATGTCTTATAAAAATAGGAGTGATTTTACATATACTGCTCTATGACTTCTATTTTCACAAAATGCTGTATCCTATCTTTTACTATATTACTAAGCATTTATAGTAAATGCTTAATTTACCCCATAGGCTGCCTTGTATTCTATTATAAACAATCCCTCCTGGTTGAACAGTAGACTCCTCCCTGATTTTATTGATGATACAAACAAAACAGTGATTAACTTTCAAAGTTGATTTTTAGTGCATATTCTAATTTTCAAATATATCCAATTTGGAAGTATTTGACTACTGAGAGACTCCTTCCAATATGAGAAACTATGCCTTTTACAGGAACATGAAGAGCCTAAGTCAACATTCATAAAAGATATAACTTTTTCGTCTCCCCATATATATTAAATTATATTAATATACTCCCCACATAATTTAAATGAATTGTACATATATATATACCTTAATAGCCCCACATGGTACCCCTTTTTAATGTAATGGAAAATGGTTACTTTAATTCTTAGGGTCGATTCTTTTGTGTGTAAATGGAAAAAAAATATGTTAGGAATACAAGATGCATGAGAAATGTTTTAAAGTCTTTATTGGGCTTGAAATGATGAGAGTTTACATAATTAATCATAAGGGGATGGTTTTAGTCACAGAAATGATCATTAGTATCTCACTAGAGTTAAGTAATCTTTATAGCAATATAAAAATGCCATTTCACCCTTAGATCTTACCGGGGTTTTGTCTCTCTTTTATGCTCTCTGGCATTACAACACTCAGTAATTGAATGCTACTTAATAATGAGGGTGGGTAATGAAACTATCTAAGCTAATGTGTCCATGGAAATTTCTGAAGAACAAACCCCAAATATCACCACAGTATGTTGTGTTAGCCCAAAGCTAGGAAAAAGAGAAATTAAGTGCTATCACGGTGGTGTTTAAAAAAATTACCCCCACTTTTAAAATTAATAGCCTTTGTTCTTCTTCTTCATTTTTTTCTTTTTTTTTTTTTAATGATGTTTTGTTTTAAGAATCAAATTCTGTAGCTCAGCCTGGGCTGGCTCACATTTTCATCAATCGTTTTGGTGGGGGCCGTCATACATTTTAACTCTCCTTCCTAAATGATAAGAATGTCTGTGGTGAGTTTTTTGATAAACAGATGGCTCATATTTGATCCATTCTGACAAAGAGGCAATAATACAGACAATTAGCGAGTTCCATTTGCTCACATGAGAATATAGGTCAACAGTCTGTGGTGCAGCCACTGGAGTGAGAGCGATTTTGCTTGTGTCTGGGGGCTGCCATTTACTTGCCGTTTGACCTCGGGGTGATTGGCTACCCCCCAGAGGGTGTTTCACCTGGAAAATGAGGAAATCAAAATGTTGTGGAGATTAAGTGAGGAAAGGCAAGGCGTGCACCCTTCTACCTGACACAGTAAAGAAGTTCGGATACATTTTTAACTGCTGTTGAAGAATGGCTAACAGTATCTGAATGTTCAATGGAGTGAAATTAACTTTGTTTCGATCCCCAAACAAAAAGCCTACTAGTGAGAGTTGTTGCAGAATTTTTAGCTTATTTGGTTAGAAATAATTGTGTCATCATCGTCTGACTAAAATCCCTCAAGAACTTACTTCAAAGACATTTACATTCTAGAAACAAAAGCACACAACTGTGGTGTAGATGTTTTGACTTTTCTCTGATCTGTTCAGTGAAATGAGCCTTCAATTGAGATACATGTCTTCTTATCACAAATGTGTTCTCATAATGGCTTTTAGCAAATGTAACTTATTGAAAATAGGAAAAGCTGCCTAAAGTATCATTTAATGAAACACCTTTAAATTTAAAAAAGCAAGAATATCTCTTGTGCCTTCGAAATGGAACTTAATTGGTTCTAAACATGAACAGTTGGATTTTGATCTCAGCGTATAAAAAAAAAGTTTGATTTTGACTATAAGACTGGTTTAAAATTTAACTGCAAGTAATTGATTTGTAAAATTTCAAAAGCAACTCTTTAATCTTTTATTAAAGTATTAATAAGTTAATAACCTTATTTCATTGAATTTGCTCTTTTATTATATAAGTCCAGCTCCTTGAGTAGGTTCATTCAAAAAATATGCTCTTATTTTTTGAAATGTCGATCTTGCTGTGTAAGAAAATGAATCTGTAGCATCTTTTCTTAGTTGCAGTTTTCCATTAAAATTTACCTTGAAGTTAAAGTGAGATGGGGGCAGCCGGGGGAGAGTGACCAAGAAAAGATTTCTTAACCTCATACTCACACGGGCTCTGAATTTTAGCAAATCCGGTTTTTAAGAAGTAAATTCCAACTTTCTTTAATCTTTACTGACAATAGATACAGCTGGATAGAAGATCATCGGATTCCTTTGTCTACACATTTTTAAAAAGATTCCTTTTATGACTATCACATAGAGAAGAATATAAATCATGTCTGCCCCATAATAAATAGACTTCTCTATTCAGTTCTGTGTGGGAAACAGTTTGTACAATCTTTTGCTGTGTTTACACATTCATTATTAAATTTTTCTCAGAATTGGTCCTATACCACTTACCAAATATTGACATCATCCGTTTGAAGCTTGGATTGATTGTTTTACTTAAAGAATTTTTTAGGAGTTGAGTTACATCTTTTCAGCCTCTCAACTGTTGAAGACTAGTATATGTAAATGCTGCGGTGATGGAAAAAAGTGTAGATCAATTGTCTTCCCATTTGAGATCAATAAGCTAACCGATTTAAAAAGAAAAACAAAAACAGATGAAGCTTTCATAATTCGTTTGAGTCTGTCAAAGACTCTCTGGGTCTGCACATGAATGGAATAGCTAGGTTTAGTAATTCATGAGAAGTGGCTGTTCTGTGAGCTTTTAAAAACATATAGATTCCTGTAGTGGTTAAAGGTAACTCGAACCTCACGGCCCTGTTATTGGATGGTCAACAAAGATTCCTGAACACATATTTTATAATTTGATTCTACATCTCTTTTAAAAAGTTTATTTCGTTCTTAAAGCTCAAGGCTTTGGGTATCAGACCTTCCAATAATTCATGACATGTTTAGATAGTGACTGTGACTCCGGGACAGTTGAGAGGTTGAGATATTTATTTTTTTATTTGCTTGTATGTCATCTAACTCCATGGAAATGTAAAGTTTATGCGAGCAAACTTGTTTATTTTATTCAGTGTTGTATCCTTAGTGCCTAGAAGGGAATTTGGCACATAGTAGGGCCTCAATAAATATTCATGGAATGATGACATCAACTGAAAAAAAGAAATGAATCTGTTCAGAGAGGAAGGCACAGCAATGGAGAGGCAATATTGAGTTTCAACCACAGCAGACAAGGAAATACCAGTTTTTCCAGCCCCCAAAATGCAGAGGTGTGCGTGAGTGATGGTGTTAAGTTGAAACCATTTTCATTGAAACCATTGGTTGTTGAGCTCCTTCTTCTGTTAGCCTACAGTGACTGCAGTGTCTGAACTGCTTCCTAGCTCCTCTGCCTCTTAGTCCCACAAGGATTCCTTCCCCTCCCAGTTGACTCTTAAGTGTGTCGACACAAAGGCTGAGCTTTCTGGATAATGAGCAGAACAGTGATGTGGTTGAGAACTCGGGGGGCTGCAGACATACTGGGGCATCAGCTCAGGATCCACCCCCGTGACGTGCCTGATCCCGCACAAACTCCTTGGTCTAGCTCAGCCTCATGTTCCCATCTGTGTGTTTGTGTTGATAATAGGTGTGCCTGTCTTGTTGGTTTGCTGGAGGATGAATGAGAAGATGCCAAGCATGAGTACCAGATGATAAAAGCATTGTGTGAGTGGCTCATTGCTTTCAAGAAGCAAAACTTCGTGTAGAGGGACCATGAATGAATGCACTTAGCGTAGGATTGGCAGCTGAGAAGCCTTTGACCGTGTGTGAGCTTCTGCCCCCATGTATGTCTTTCCATTTTCCCAGTGTTGAGAAACGAGGAGGAGTAGGGAGCAACGGAGATGGAAAGTGGAAAGACTCTGACCCTAACAAAGGATTTGGAGTGAAGGATAGTTCTAGGTCCCACAGGCCCAGGGATAGTTAGCAGCATCCCTGGGCCTGTGTTCTCCAGGTCCTGAGATGAGCCAGGTGTGTGTGACTTTCAACACCGAAGTGATCTACATGTATTAAGCCTTTTCTAGTCTGGGCATTAAAATTCTTTCAGTGATATTATCACGGTCATTTCAGTTTCGCTGTTAGAGAAGGCATTTCTTCCTGGATTTTCTTTCCCCTTTCTAGTTGATTTTAAAAGGTTCGTATAGCACTTGCCATCAGATAACCAGGTTGGGTTTGTTAGGCTGGTGCTTAGTAGGCTGTTTATGTCTTTTATGTTATGAGAGTCTGCTGCCGGGGAGAGGGCTGTGGTGATTCGTGTGTGGTCTCAGGGTTCAAGTGACCAACTTCGCCATGGGTGTGGGTAAGCCATTCATCTTCCAAGAGAAAGAAAGAGAAGCAATTCGACAGGCTTTTTCCCACTTAACTATTACTAATCCATTCGAAGACAAATAGAATGCCTTATTAAAATACCTACGCATAAACATAGGCCGAGGCTACTAATTTTCCTGTATAGAATATGCAATTAGAACAAGATAATAAAGAAAATAAGCACCTAATTACAATTTGATGCCTTTATCATTAACCTTCAACTGTTATGAATGTTAATTCTTTCCCTTGCTTCCTTCCCTTTGTAACTTTAAACAAAGATGGAAGCATTCAGGCTATTCCTTTCTACAAATCTTTCCTGACACCCTCCGCCTCTTCTAGGTACTGACTCCTCAACTTTTAGAATTCAAATATTCTTATCTTTCTAGAAGCCTGAAGCTTTCTTCTGCTTCTTTGCCTTCCCATTTTTGTATATGCCGTTCCCTCAGTCAGGAAAGCCATTCCTCAGTCACCCCTGATACTGAGATCTGGTTCAAACGACCTCTCCCCTGTAAGGGACTCTCCCAGGCAGAGAGCTTTTTAAGAACGAGTTTTATTTTTTGTGAGTTCCTATTAATCATCTTGTCATTCTGATCCTGTGTTTACCAGGCTATCTCCCTACCCAGCAAGATCTAATTCTTTTCAAGGACCTGGCCTTGGGGTGGGGTTCATTTTTGTTTGTTTTGTAACATTACAGTTTGGTTGAGTATAATCCACATACCATGTGATTTTCCCGATTTAATGGGTATAGTTCAATGGTTTTTAGTGTATTCACAGCGTTGTACAACCATCACTGCAATTGATTTTAGAAAGTTTCCGTCACCCCCGGGAGAAACCCCGGGAGAAACTCCCAGCTGTGCCCACCTTCGCCAGAGGGAAACACTAATCTACTTTCTGTCTCTAGAGAGCTGCCTCTTCTGGACCTTTTATATGAACATAATTTGCTTTTAAACTGCACTGCACATAATTAGAAGTGAAGAAAGTTCATTAAATGCCAGATTCAAAAATGCATCCCTAAATATTTTGCCTTAACACAGGAGAGAAGCCCACTCAAATGAGTCCTATTATTTTACTTATGGGATAATACAGATACCAGAACATCACAGATTAAACTTAATAAAGAACACTTTACCTTCTCTTCCAGGGAATCACTATCAGTAATGTATACTGGGAGGCCAAGTTACTTGGCTCCCCTCTCATACTTTAGGGACTCTGTTCTGTTCAATTTGGATAAAATTCTGGAAGAAATAACGCCACCTCTTAGTATTATGTGCAAGTCACTTGCCTTCTCTTGTCATAACTGAATGCTGACATAAATCTTTTTTTAATAAAATGAACTATTGAAATTATTTCTTCCCTGAATGATGGCTGAAACAGATGTATTTTAATCTACAGGGCATAGAAAATGAAATTTACATGTCACTGAGGTCTCTCTGGTTAATAAATGTTTTAAATAGAAAGAAAGCACTAAGCTAAATAAATATGAACCTATGCTGCTTTGCATAGGATTAAAAAAGTAAAATTAGAGGTCTTTTTCTCCACCAAAGAACTGATTTATAAGAAGGTAACTTACACTATCAAATACCAGTGTTTTAGAATGTCATGAAAATGCTGCCTTTCTATTCTTCTTTAAAAAAACCAAAAAACAGGGCGCCTGGGTGGCTCAGTGGGTTAAAGCCTCTGCTTTCGGCTCAGGTCATGATCTCAGGGTCCTGGGATCGAGGCCCGCATCGGGCTCCCTGCTCAGCGGGGAGCCTGCTTCCCCCTCTCTCTCTGCCTGCCTCTCTGCCTCCTTGTGATCTCTCTCCCTCTGTGAAATAAATAAATAAAATCTTAAAAAAAAAAAAACCAAAAAACAAAACAAAAACAAAAACAAAAACCTGCAGCATGTAGTTCAAAATATTATCTCTGCCTTTCTAACTTGATTGCTGTCCCTGGTTTGAAAGTACCAACCTGACTGTTTCTGCTAATACTGTAACATCTTCTCTCTTTTTGTGTGCTGGTGAGCTAAAATAAATGCATTCCATTTAGGGCCCAGCTCTAAAATTTTACAAAGTTTTGTTGTTGCTGCTGTTGTAAGAGATCATAAGGTTTATCTACATTTTGTTTATTATTGTCAGAAAATGTCCATGATTAAAAATGAGGAAATTGGAACTGCCCTTTAAAAGGCTTGGCAGATAATTTTTTTTCCCCTTTAAAACACGTTCACACCCCCCCACACACACACACATACACACCCCAAACTTTTCTTGGGTGCTTTGAACTGTTGCCAAACTAGATAAGGGTACGATGGCTGAGTTTTCCTAAATTGCTTGCATGGAAAAGCTTCAAATCACTTTCATGGACAGGCAGTCTAAACATGCAGTGCCATGAATCCATCTCCCCCAAACTTTTCATCCTCCCACTTCCCCCAAGACGTATCCCTGGTAGAATCAACCTTGGAAAAATAAAATGGCAGCTTGGATGACCTGAATTGTACCCTGAACACCACAATGCCTTGAAAGCTACTCTTTTCATTGTAGTCAATGGGCTGAAAATACAAGAGTTCCATTCCAAATTCACCTCTCTATAGTTAAAAATTGTGGTAAAAGTCATTTTTAAAAAAGTGTTTATAGGAAGGGCTCAGGTGCTACCTTAGTCTGATTAAAATGGGTTCTGCCCTCCCCCCCACTTCCTGCTTTTAAATTGCAACAAGACAGACTCTGATATGATGCACAGATTTTTTTTTTAACAACAAACTGAGTTTTAGAATTATAATTTAGAGTGTATTGGATGTATCACCAAAAGACAGGGTGGTTGTGCAATTGTAAGGGAGTATTGTATTGTTGCTAGTCTGAGTAAATCTAAATCTTTTCAAGCTTTGGTTGAGTGGGTTAATTCCAGGACCTGAATTACAAGTGCAATTTGAATTACATTGCAAACGCTGAACTTCCTTCACTTTCGCGAAGTGCTTTCTTTTCCCCTTCTCAGACTTATGAATTCTAGCTATTTTGATGGTTTTCAAATGTTGAAATATTTCAGTTAGCTGTAAAAAATAGCAGTTCCAACCAGAAATGGAGGAGAAGATTTTTCCCCTTTGCCCGTTTGTTTATTAATTCCCCCCCCCTCTGTCTCTCTGTCTCTCTCTCTCTGTCTCTCTGTCTCTCTGTCTCTGTCTCTCTCTGTCTCTCTCTCTCTCTCTCTATTTTGTGAAATCTCCACTTCTAACTTCATTTTAAGCCTTTAAAATTGTAGCAACCCTGAACCATTCCAAGCAGGACAGCATTAACCTTTTGATTCTAGCATATTTTGTAGAAAGAGTGCCACAAACATTAAGAACAGCCCCAGGGTTCACATTGGTGGGGGGGGGCAGTGGTGGACGGTGACGAATGAACAGGTAAGAAATCAATACATGATGCAAACTGGGATTTCTGATTTGGAGATTTTCCCAAGCATCAACAAACACGGATAAATATGGTCTCTCTGAAACCCTGTGAGGTAGAGCCATAGAATGACACCGGTTTTATGGACAAAGAACAAAGAGGTGAAGTGGGTTGCTCAGAGCTTGAATTCCCGTCCCCCCAGGCTGATTCTCACCCCATTCCTCTGTGGGGAGGGTGGAAAAGTCCCGCCAAGAGGAAACAGCAGGCTTGGTTGGGGTGGGACCCGGGTTTCTGCCGCAATGCTAGAGATAATGTCAGGCATCTTAACAGTCGGGAGAGGTGGTAGACAAACTGCCTGGTAATTATTTAAGAACATAGCAATTTAGTTGTAGCATAAAGTCTAAGATCAAACTGCTCAGGCATGACACTATAGCTTTCAGACTGTGGAGGTATTTATCTCCCCGTCTTCACAAAAGAAGTCTGATTGAATAATTGTCGTCAGAAGACAAGAAAATACAGGTTCATACTGGAAGTTCGAAAGCTTGACAAATTTTTTAAGAGAACCTGAAAATGGGTACTAACACAGTAGAAAATTGCTGTAATCAAGGGCTTTCAGCAAAGAGCTAGAAATGAGTGATCAATCTAGAACATCGAATGCTGTGGTGACAGCGTGTTTTGGGTTCATCTGTGCCTGCATTTCCCTCCCAGATGTAAAGTCGCCCATCCACGACAGTACCTTTCCTGCAGGGGACCCTGGTGATGCGGACACTCATTTACTGACGACCAAAGAGGACCCTAGGAGACCCGGCAGGCAACCCAAGACCCTTGTCTGTCCTCACTTAAGAGATTATCACTCCAAGCAACACCACTGTGGATTTTCTCTGGCTTGCACATTATTGCTCTTCTTTCGTTTCTCTTATTTTTTCCAACATCACAATTTAACTAAGGCAGATTTATCCAAACAAACCCTAGACAACTAACAAAATGTTTCATTGCAACCACTGAATATTTACAGGAGATGCTAGTTAAATTGGAAAAAAGATAGTGAAATACATCATTTTCAGCTTTCAAAAATATTTAAACAACATACTATGCTTTTCTCCACAAGTGAAAGGGAAAAATGGCTTTGAGGAAAACTATGCCAAAGATCAGGAATAAAAATAGCATGGAATTTCATTTTTTAAAAACCATCCAATGTTTTCCCTCCCTAACCTATATTTTATAAAAATTCTTGCTTCATTTATTCTTTGAATAATCTCTGTGTTACACATAAATAACAGCAAATACAACTTCACACGTATTTATTACATATTTCCACAAAACTATAAGCTAGAATATCTCAAGGTGGCGAGCAGTTAATCCAAGCAAAGTGGAAATTTTTCAGTTGGAAAGCTTGAGAAAGTGTCCAAGCATTTGTGTCATCTATTAACTAAAATATAGTCCAAATACAGAATCTTATATTGATGGAAAATACAGTGTGACATTTGTTCCTCTTCTGTTTTCTTTCTATTTTAGGAAAATAGCATTATAAGGGTAGGCATGATGCAATATTCAGGCAGTAACTTTGAAAACAAAGTCAGAGGTTGTAAAATTTAATGTTCTCATAACAGCATTAACTTATCCAGGTTGTACATATAGTACATTAAAGGATCGCATTTTGCTGTCTTCCATGTAATTGGAAATATTCTATATGTACAATTTGAGTGAGTTAATGTTTCTGGGAGAACCTTAACTTTTGCATTTCTTGACTTTTTTATGTTTGAATTTGTAGCTTTAACATTTGCATTAACATAGTTATTTGCATTTCATTACAGCTGAAGTTAGCATATTCAAGAACTAAAGTCATAAGTGAGTGTTTACTTAAAGATCTCTTTAAATGAAAATATTCAACTTTTTTTTTTGGTTTATATATTTATGGTTGGAAGGTATACTAGTTTAAAACTGATTTTTTTGTGGGTGTGCTAATTTATGTCTAACAATTTTTGTGCATGGTAAGTGCCCAAGAATTTGGCAACAATTGAATAGGTGAGTAAATGAACAATTGCAACAACAGTTTAGCAGCAATATAAAAAGAGAAAAAAGTTGCAATAAGATCAGTGGATTGTTTGAATTAAAAAGCAACTCTCGGGCGCCTGGGTGGCTCAGCGGGTTAAAGCCTCTGCTTACTGCTCAGGTCATGATCTCAGGGTCCTGGGATCGAGGCCCGCATCGGGCTCCCTGCTCGGCGGGGAGCCTGCTTCCCCCCCTCTCTCTCTCTGCCTGCCTCTCTGCCTCCTTGTGATCTCTCTCCCTCTGTGAAATAAATAAATAAAATCTTTAAAAAAAAAAAATTTAATAAAAAAAAAAAAAGCAACTCTCAGGAAACGTGTTCTAAAAAGGGAGGAATGTCTCAGCCTTTTATAAAATCTTGCTTTTGGTTATTGCTGTGTTGTTTTAAATATTCTTCAGTTGAAAGGAAGAATCCTATTTCTCCAGTTTTGCATATAAGGAAAACAAGCTCCTAAGAAATCATACAATTATCTCAAAGAGGAAAAAGAGGGGAGGGTATGGTATATTGAAAAAAAAAAACTTGGAAATCCAATTGTACCTTGAGTTTTGGAAATCTATATGAAGATCTAATATAAATAAATGCAAAATGGATAAGGTATAAGGAACAAGACTGTTATTCTAATTATGAAGAAATATTTAGCACAGAAATCCCTTCCTCACACTGTAGACTCCATGCAGGCAGGAGTTGCCTTGTTTTTATGTCCTAGTGTCTAGGACATGCTAGGGACATGTTAACTCTTCTTCTAAATAACACAATTAATGTAAAAACATAGCCAATTGCATTACTCTATGTACTTCAGATTATATTAACCAAAAGTTATGTTTTCAGGGGCAGGACTACTGCTTAAGAGCAGAGTTAAACCAACTCTGTTCTGTCTTAGATTATGCTCCTTTGTATTGTAGGAAAGCCAAAGTTGCCACCCTAAAATATGCCTCTTCTGCATGTTGATTAGTTTAAGCTGGCTATTTCTAAGAAACATCAGACACAGGGGAAGCTCTGGAAACCAAGTAGCAGTTACCCTATTGTAAGATTCATTTACAACTTGTAGGGGAAATCTCCATTTGCAAGACTGTGTCCCTCAGGAAGAGGGTGATGACTCTAAATCTTTAGGAACTGTTACCAGTGGAGGAGGCACGGACTTAAATCTGTATAACAACCCTGGACTTGTTTATTGTGCTTTTTCTGGTTACCTTCTGGTTACCTTCCATAACTGACTCCCCCCATCCCCAACACTTTCTTTGTCTTGAGGCTGAAATGGTATTTTAGGTGGTGGCTTCAGCCATTTCAGGGAGTTGCTGTTTTCCTGGGTCTCTTGCACATACAGGAAGGAGGTTTAGATGTTACCAAACTTCTGTTTTCTCTTTTTTTCTGTGAATCTGTCTCACGTCTATTTGACTCTTAGATCAGCTGGAAGAGTTTTGAAGAGTATGAAAAATTTTTTCCTTCCCGAATATATACAAAACGTTTTTAGGTATTTGTAAAAATAGTGCATCAAGAAATGTTTTAAGAGTTATTATATATCTGTAATAAGGATATTTTCCTTAACCAAGAGTTGGTTTGTTAATAAAACCTCCAAAGGTGCAAAACCTTTAACAAAAATTTGAATTTCACAAAGATTTGAGCGAACAAGAATTTCCTGTTCCCTTTTAGTGGGTCTTTCTGCTTAGACTAAAAATCAAATTGACATGAGACAGATTAACAGGAGAAAATAAAATTTAATTTTGTACTACGAGGAACCCACACAGACGTGGAAATTCTAAAGACAGACAGAATGAGGTATATATGTCATTTGGAACTAAGGAGAAAGGGAAAGAACCTGGAACTTTAAAGGAAAAGAATGTAAGTCACAGGAAAATGAAAAAGAGTAATGGTTGGTAAACGAATGTGTGCTGGGACACTCTGAAACAATGGAACACGGAGGACTTTGATCAAGTAGGTCTTATAAGGCTCCTCCCTGTCTACCACACCTGGTTTATATCATGATGTACTTCTCTGTGGTGACAGGTCCTCAATCTAAATTCTTTTCAGGCAGGTTAGAGGGGAGGTAAAGAGCTTTTCCTGAATCTGCTAGGTTTCACCTGCTTTGTACCTCAAAATAATCTTCATAACGAAGTGATTAATCTTGGGGCGGCCTCCCCTTGATCCCTACAAAACCATATTAGAGATAAATATAGACACTATTTAGATTTAAGTTTTGTGGGGGAAGGGGGGGGAGAGAAGAAATAAAAGAAATGTGGGAAAGAATCCAAGAGAATAAAAAGCAGCAAAGTATATTTATCTATTCATTCAACAAATATTTATTGAACACGTATTATGTACCAGGTGCCTGAATGCTGGGTATGCAGCACTGAAGGAGACAAAGTCCCTGCCCTTATGAAATTTACCATCTAGTGGGTAAGACAGTAAGAAAAGAAATACATGGCTAAGATTATTTCACGTAATTAAGTGCTATCAATAAAATAAAACAGGGTGGAAGGGAGCTATTTTTAAATTGGGGAGTCAGGGGGAGGAGTGGCATTTTAGATTTGCTGATCAGGGGAGACCTCTCAGGAGGTCACACTTGAGGTATAACACCTGAAAGATGGAAGGTGAACCTACAATGACACATCATTTTCACCCAAAGTCCATAGTTCACATTAGAGTTCACTTTTGTCATAGTAATTTCTATGGGTTTTGACAAATGTATGGTAACAGGTATGGACCATTATAGTACCATACAGAGTAGTTACACAATTCTCTATGCTCTTGTCTATTCATCTCTCCTTCTCCACAAATCTCAAGTGACTACAGATGTTTTACTGTCTCCAAAATCTTTCCTTTTTCAGAATGTCCTATAGTAGGAATCATACAGTATGTAGCCTTCTCACAGTATGTAAGCTTCTTTCGCTTAGTGAGATGCACTTAAGGTTCCTCCATGCCTTTTGATGGCTTGATAGTTCATTTCTTTTTAGCGCTGAATAATATTCCACTGTCAGCGTGGACCACTGTTTACTCTGGCAATCTGTTTCTTCATTCAGCCCAGTATGGGCCAGCCAGTGTGTATGTCATGGGGGATAAAGTGATTAGCTAAATAAATTTCGCCTGTAGAATTCACAGTCTAGTGGGCAAGACAGATGCCAAATCATTAGTAAAAGGAATGAATGTAAAATTACAATGAGATATGTGCTCTGAAGAACCAGAACACGTTTTTCTAGGTATTTGTAAAGAAAGCCTTTGGAGTCAGGGAGGGATTTTCTGACAAAATTGAGCACATATTACGTGCCAGGTGCCTGAATGCTGGGTATGCAGTAGTGAAGGAGACAAAGTCCCTGCTCTTATGAAATTTACCATCTGGTGGAGTAAGACAGTAAGAAAAGAAGTACATGGCTAAGATTATTCCATGTAATTGATACTTACTTGGCAAAATGATACCTACTTGGAGTGGGATCTGGGATAAAGTGAAGAAGGGAGCAGTAGGGGAGAAAAGAACACTCCAGACAAAAGAAGGAACAGAAAGGGTGACCAAGAGGCTAGAGCACAGCTCTCAGTGAGAGGCAGGAAACCTGACTCCGTGGGACCCTCTGGGCTGGGGGAAGGTCACACTGTCACCCCAGGAGCAGTGTAAAGGCTCTGAGGGGTTCCAAGCAGAGAAATGATGTGGGCAGAGGGGTGTGCTGGGAGAACAGAGGCCGGCGGGCAGGGGAGAACAGGGAGGAGACATTTCACCAATCCTCACGACTGCACCCATGGCTTGAACACCAGTGGTAGGAAAGGAATAAGGAAGGGAAGCAGGTTGGGGACTATTTTGGAAGTGAGATTGAGTCAGATGAGAAGTGAGGGGGGTGGAGAAGGAAAGAGGTCTCCTGGGTTTCAGGCTGGAACATCAGGATGGACCGAGACAGGGAGGATTAGACGAGGATCAGGGTTGCCTATAAAATAATCTAGTCACCTTTTCCCTCCTCAGGAAAAATGTATCATGGGGCTGCTACCAGGTGTAGGCAGATTCTAGAACCAAAGGGGACAGATCCTTGCTCAAACTGTGAAGAGGAAAATTATCAGGGACAGATTTTAACAGAGGAACTGTGAATAACAGAATTAGACATGGAATTCTTTTTCTTGTTTTGGAACTCAGTAACTGAGCAAAAGTGAGACTCGTGCAGATTTTAGTAGAGCTTTACTTGGTTTCCGAATCAGCAAGATTTTTAAGAATAGCATCACATTTTCCTATAACTTTTTAAAAAGATGATACCCTATAGTAAAATGAAAATAATACTTATGAAGAGCTTAATATATATTTAGGATGGTGTTACATGATTTATTATTTACACAGTTTATTTCCTATGCTAATAAAAAGACCGAACAACAATTATTAAATAAATATTCTTTTTATCTCCAGGGCTATGCTGGCAAATGTCTGACAACTGGCTCTGCAGGGAAAGCAGAGAGCTCTGTTGGCTGCTTTTGCCAATTTCCTTCTCTGTGGTGTAAATTTTCCCATCGTGGCCAATTCAAACTACCCGGGATGACGTCACTGGACATGACGTTGGGAAGAGATGTGCACAATCCTTTCCCAAGTCCTGTGAGTCAGCTCTGGCATACCACTGCCCCTCCCTTTTATTAATAAGGAATTCAGGCCTTAGAAAGGAAGAAACTCACCCAAGTTCACAGAGAGAAAGTGGCAGAGTGAGAATTTACACTCTGGCAGAGACCCCGAAGCCTGGGTGTTTAACAGCGACGCCATATACACCAAGAGCTGAATCATAATGTTGAAAGGTTGGTGCAAACCCAGGGCTCGCTGTAAGCCCAACTTCTTTTAAGAAGCAAGAAAACTGAACCCCAAAAGGTTTTTATTGATTTCCTCAAGGTTAAAAGGCTGTTTGTTAGCAAAGCTGGGCTCTAACCCATTCTTTGGTCACTGCCCTGTATTATGCTGTAGCTGCTTGGTTTTTGCAAACCTCTGCCACAAAAACGTTTAAATAATTTCTTTTATAGAAAAAAACAATTGTGGGAGATGTTTTTCCTTCCATGTATTTGGAGTGAAAAGTCTCATCATCTGGCAATGAGACTCAACAAAATCACCCAGCTTGGAAACAGTTAATTAATTGTGTACAGAATTCCTAACACACAGTCATCAAAATCACCCCCATGGCCACCATCATTTGTTTTATACGTAATAGTTTATTTCACACAAAGGCAATAAACTATGAAGACTTAAATGTGCTCCCACTTGTATGTATCCTCATGTGTACGTGTGTGTATATAACTGTAAAGCGACAAAGACTCATAGTCTAACTAGTTCTATAACTAGTTGCATAGCTAGTTGCATAACTAGGGGCATAACTAAAAATCGAGCTATGTTTGGAGACTCCAAAAGCCCACACTTTAGGAAGCGGGTCCTATGTAATTCCAGCTCATTTTAGAGCCATGCAAATGACACAATTTGTTTTAATCTCAAATTTAGCAGTTTAAAAGCGAAGGAGAGAAGGAAAATGAATTATGGATTGAACATAAGCATGACAACAAAATTGCAGAACTTCTACTGAAATCTCAAAACACACTTTGGCCAAGTTACCAGCCCTCCGTGGATCAGGGAAAAGAGCTACTCATCTCACAGTGGGGTTGTTAGCAAAAAATGATTAGCAATGGTATTGCTATCTACAACTATAATTTCTAGAGAGATTGTGAATTTCAAGGAGACTCCAATTCAGAAAGTGATTAAAGATGAAAAATTTTATTACTTAAAAGAGGATATATAGTATGAAAGTCTTTATTTACATAATTTTTGACCGAACTTTTAAAAAACAAAGCAAAACTGTGCCACATGTAGAAAAACATTTTATTTTCTTGATAATTTACAAGGAAAGACTTGCTATTTGTTACTTCTTAAAAGATTCTATTTTTTCATCTCGTTCTTTAAATCAAATTATAACCTACAAGTATGGAAGTAAGAAACATTCTAAGAGTTTTATGTAAAAATTATTAAAGAAAAGTGACTTTTATTAAGGTAAATGGTTCATTACACTTTGGGGGTTTAAATTTGGCCTCTCAGTGTTTCTATTGCACAGCAGGTAGGGTTGCAATCTTAGAAAGAAAGTAAGAACTGTGTATTATTCTGCCTTTAAAATGTGCTCAGTACAGATTGGGCCTATGGAAATACGACACCCAAATTAACATGAGATTGAAGGAAAGCGGGAGATAAAATGAAGATCTGAACTATGGGCCTGAATGTTGTAGATGTTCCTAGGGAATCTTTGACCTTTTTTGGAGCCGGCACTTTAAGCCTGGGGACAAATAGTTGCATTTTTGACAGTCATGCAAAGATTACACTGGGGACGGAAGATGTGAGACCCTTTTTCTGTCAGAACTTAGAATTAAACCCACATCAAAAGCATTTTGAGAAGTGGAAGATCAGTGGGACATACTCAGTAAAAACTCTTAATGAGCAGATAGACTGCTGTATAGCTTCTGTGAAGTGTGTCAACTTCGTCTTGACATAGCCAATTCCCAATTCTCTGTGCAAGATAGAATAAAGGTAACAAGGATAATTGAAACCCACAGATAATCTGCGGGTTCCATTTTAACCCTCAATTGTAACTGACTGCCTTGCAAGCCTTTCAGGAGACCCAGGGAAGAGTTGCATCTCCCCTTCATGATGCTGGCTCATCAGCATATCCTGAAAGTGTTGGAAACCATGAAATAAATAGACAGGGGCTGTATCATTCAAGGGCCCGGCAGGAAACAGATGGTGTACTCAGAAGGCAATTAAAAAGAGTTGAATGAAGAGACCCTTTTCAAAGATGTGTGTAGTGTCAAGGGAAGCCAAATGGCTGAGGAAACATCTTGGGATTGGCAATGACCAAGAGGTGTTTCCACCCCTGGGGATGAAGGAGCAAGAAGACAGAGCTGTGAGTAGAACCAAACTGCTTGGCAGGGACGGTGGTCTTCCCTGCAGCAGGGCAGCCATGGGCAACCAGAGCTCCATGGAGCAGGAGCCAGGGCAGTGAACACCAACCCTCTCTCTCCTCTTCTGCTCTGATCTCCTGTGCTTCCCACTGGCTAAACCCATCTGGAAGCCAGAAGGAAAGTAAAGCTGTCGATGTGGTCTATAGATGTCAGTGTCCTGGGGTGCAGAGCAGGGTGGAGAAGGGTCGTGAGTAAATCTAGAAGGACAAACAATATGTAACCCAAAGGAGAAAAGGAAAATGATCTCGGGGTGGTCAACTAGTCATGGTAACCAACCCCTGCATTTGAATGCAAGGCCACATCTTTAGAACAGATACTTTTAGAAAGCCAGTCAAGACAGAATGTAGGGCGCCTGGGTGGCTCAGTGGGTGAAAGCCTCTGCTTTCGGCCCAGGTCATGATCTCAGGGTCCTGGGATCGAGGCCCACATCGGGCTCTCTGCTTGGCAGGGAGCCTGCTTCTCCCCCCCCCACCCGCTCTCTCTCTCTGCCTGCCTCTCTGCCTCCTTGTGATCTCTCTCCCGCTGTGAAATAAATAAATAAAATCTTTAAAAAAAAAAAAAGACAGAATGTAAAAAAAAACATTCTCTGGGAAATGGCCATCTACACTACATAATATGTAATTATTGGGAAAACAGTCTTTCATCCTTTGGAGACAGAGAGAGAGAGAGAGAAAAAGAGAGAGAGAGAGAGGTAGTAAGGGGACCATTAGTGCTCATTTTGCTGTTTAAATTTTGGGGAATAGAAAATCATAGCTGTGATTATATCAACTTTTATCAACCGGGAATCCCGAGGTGTTCCTTGACGAAATCTAACATATGACCATCCCAAAGGTCAATTTGTAAAGCAGACCTTTCCATTGTTCCTTCTGAAATTCAAACCCAGCCTATGTAGCCACACTCCTGTATTTCAGTGGCTCATGACAGAGACAATGTTACGTGTATCATTAGTTACAAAAAAGATCCTAAAATGAGCCTTTCCTGGAGATCCAGGTACTGCAGGAAACTGGATTTTAGCAACTCAGTGTTACAAAAGTATTATAAAGTATTATGGCTTAACTATTCTAGTATGTTTATGGGTTAAACAATATAGACTAGCCTGTGTTAATGCAGCGCTCTCTCTCTTTCTCTCTCTCTCTCTCTTTATCTTATTGGAAAAGATGCTGTTCGAAGGGATTTCTGGAGTGCATGTAAATATGCAGGAGAACACGAGTGCCTGTTGCCCCCCATTCCTGTCCACTTTTCATGACAGGCTCCACCCTGTCGCATTCCCTAGCCCAATCCTATCAGCTTGCATGTGTTTTAACTTTTTTGGCTCAATATTCATTGAGGGCTACAATAAGCTTCACTGACATGATCTCTGAGTCTCAAGTGCTGGACCAAGCCCTGAGTGCCCAGAACTTTCCCCGATCTTGGTGGTGGGTCTCACTTTAGGTAATAAGTTATATTTAGAGTGGTAAATTTTCATAGCACTACCCTAAACTTCAACTTGGTTGACCAAGAAATTGGTACTTTCACCTACTGTCTGTCCTGAACAGAGTCTGGGCCATGACCTCATCATCTTTCTTGCTGTTCTTCTGGGCTTCTGCTGCTGTGCTCGGCCCACCCCTCTCCCCCATACTGGACCCCACGTAATAAGCCACTTGTCCCTTTTATTTCACCTCCCTACACTTGCCCCCATTTCTGCCACATTGTCCCAGCCTATGGGACTAGGCTTCTGTCTCCAAGACGAAGTAGGCTCCCCATTGAGATGGGTCTGCAGAGAGATTGAGCAGAAACACAGTCATCCCTCCATCCTGAGGATTTTTGCCACTTGGTTTCTTCTATTTGTTTCTCATTGACTGAATTAGATGCTTTATGTTTTCTACTGTCACCTGCCTCCCAAAGGTCTGCTAAGGTCAGTCCCACATCAGGGCCAGTGATGGTAGCTTCCCAACTTATCTGGTCCCAGTGTCCTTCTCCTTTTTACTGTCCAGTGCTGCTACACTCTCCACTCCCCTGGAGGCTGACCCACCTACTGTATGACAGGTCACCTCAAATATATAAACTCCCTATTTTCTAATAATTGGTTGTATTCCAGCAGGATATGATATTGAAATGTTAATCTTTTGAATAGGAGACACACTGGAGGGCTAGAACTTTATTATTTGCTCTGAAAATGTCATATAAGTTTAGGAAACTTTAAACTCCTCTTTGGTTATTTCATTAGGAAAAAGTAATCTCATTTAACTGGCACTTTTACATCTACATTCCTGCTTTTAAAACACTGAAGTGAGTGTTCTACAGCTATGTAAAGAAACACATTATCAAAGCATTAGGAAATGATTAAACTGACATTTTCTTAAGAAAACGAAAGGAGCAGGAAAAAGCCATTCTAAAAGGACTGAGTGCTACATACTCCAGATATTATCTGCAGTGCTTACTCAGGGATCTTTAAAGAAGCTTTTTACCAAGTACCCTAAGAAGACAAGTGTGGATGTGTACAGATCGGAGGAATGCAAGTTAATGCACCTGCCAGATTTTACTATCGTACAAAGTATGTCAATCAGCACTCAGACCTTGCATTTAAAAATGTGTTCTTTCGGGTTTTCTCTGTGCTGTATCATTCATAACTTAATCCTCCAAGTCAGTAACCATTCCGTGTTGCCAATTGTCATAAATGGCATATGTACACACACACACACACACACACACACACACACACACACACACACACACAGCTCTTGAAGTTATTAAGAATCTTTTCTGGACATAAGGAAATATTTTGAAACATGAAAAAGTTAGAATCTTGACCAGCTCAAGTTCTCAAACATTTTCTTATTTGGCTAGCATTTATTAAGCGTTTGCTGTATGCTAGGCACCACTTTTCATGGTTTCATGCGTGTCATCTCGGCTCATCCGTATCGCCAAGTTCCAGGATGTAGATCGAAATTGGAGGGAAATCATAGTCTTCTATGGAAGAGGCTAAATAAGCCAAACTAACTTAAAAATAAGCTAAACCGACTTTATTAGGAGAACATTTCTAGCAGTGAGGCTAGCCCCCAGAGAAAAGAGCAAGATTAGGAGATCAGGGATGGCAGACAGTGGCTGTGAGTAGTCTGGCCAGGGAGTCTGGGGAACAATGCCAGGTACCTGCTTTTTCAACATATATGGGACGGGGAGTGATCAGGATTGGTAAGTATTCATTCTACGTTGATTCTGTGTTTTTAAATTTGACCACTGACATCTCAACAGCAATTGATACAGTTGAACACACTGACCTTCTCCAGGTGCTACGTTTCCTTGGTTTCTCAACACGTTCTCAGCAGATTATCCTCTACCTTCCCAGCTACTTCTTCTCAAGGTCACTTGCGGTCTCCCACTCCTCTTCCCTTTCTTTGAATGTCATTGTTCCTGAGGGCTCCGCCTACAGAACCCTTCTCATGTCGCACACTCTCTCTATGAGGTCTTCTTTATCTCTGGGCCTCTAAGGCATCCAATCTCTTTCCGAGTTTCAGACACTACACCTTATGTTTGTACTATGTTTGGCTAGACATTTCATAACTCGTCAGACTCAACACATTCAGAACCAAGTTCATCTTCCCGTTATGCCCTCCACTTCCTTCTAGAAAACATGCATTGGGTAGTCCGTATTGTGGGAAGAACCACCATCATCTCTTCATGGGCCTTGACCATCTGGGCATCACTTTTGACTTCTTTTCCCTCTTCATCCTGGACATTCTCTAAGCCAGTGTCAACCACCAGGTCCAGTTATAGGTCTAACCTATCACACTTTTTACATTGTCTTCTCACTCTCTCCACTGCCATCACCCACACTGTCAGTCTATGTGAGAGGAAACCCCCATAAAGCAAATAGATAATGAAAAATTGGAAAACTTAAGAAAGCACAAGACTAAGAATTTTGAGACCTATATTCTTGTCTCCACTTTGTTCATATCTGGCCAGAGGATGAGAAATGTCTTTCATAGAGTAACGGTATTGGTTTTTTGAGGCTAGAAGCTAGTTGTGCCTTATTTGTCTCTCCTTTTTCTTTTTTTCTTTCTTGAGGAACATACACTACTGTGTGTTTTAATAAGTGTTTGTTGAATGAAGGACCAGGATCAGAGACCATTCATTAATGTAACATTTTAATAAAGTTTAAAAGTTTTTCTGTCTCTAGAAATAAAGACATTTTAGGTAAAGGTGGGATAAAACTGAACAAGTAGATAAAGTGATATAGTGGAGTAAATGGAATCTGTAGCCTCTTGTAAGATCCATAAGGGGAGAAGTATAATGTGATAATTAAGACAAATCCAGGGGCCAACTATAGACTTTCCAGATTTTACCTTTGTTCGAAGTATGTCAATCAGCACTCAGACATTGCATTTAAAAGGTGTTCTTTCGGGTTTTCTCGGTGCTGTATCATTCAGAACCATCCTCCAAGTCAGTAATGGTCCTGTGTTGCCATGGACTGTTTTTAGTTGGTAATTCTGTGTGTAGAGAACAGAGCCCATTTGTTTCTATCTTGTCTTCTTACACCGCGCTGGGTTAGTCTTTTTGGTCCAGTTTCCCAGAGGCAGACCCTGAGATGAGGATTCACGTACATGTGATTGTTTAAGGAAGTGTTCCTAAGAAATATAGGGAACAAGAGAAAGGAGGACAGGGAAGGGGGAGAAGTCGTGTAAGGGTGTGATTTCTGGCTAAGTCCTGCAAAGGGTAGCTTTCACTTGATGCCACAGAGACATTCTGGAAGGTAGAATTTGTTTCTAATCTGTCCCAGTCTGACGACAGGGATCCGGGTAGTCCTCTGAAGAAGCATGGCAGATGGGCAGATGTAGGTACTGTAAGCAGAAGTCAGGACAGAGCCCATGGGAATGGGAAGGAATTGAAGGAAGGAATCCACAACTGTTGGGGGGCACTGACAGGATTTCCTCTAGTCTGTCTGTCATCTTTAGATATTCCTGGTATCTCTGGTATTGATTGTTTGATGAAAATTGGAATTGTCACCTACACTGAGTGAAGAAAACACAATTGTGATAGTTGGCAATTGCTGTTTTGAGAGTCTACACTTGCTCGTCCTACCTTGGGATGGTGTGCGGTTAAGGCTGGTTCTTCCTTTTGTTTGGAATGGCCACCCCATCCTCAGAATAAGTAACTTACATTTTCAGAAAAAGACCAGAGGAGATCACTGAAGCCTTGTTCATTTTCCGGACACAAAATGTTTGTTTCAACAATAATTTCCTTGTAGGTATTTTCTGTTTTGCACTGCTTAACCCAAAATGCTTTCTTGGAGAGAAAAAAGTGGAAGAGACTCTGCTAGGACACTAAGTAATGTGCCCAAGGTCACACACAGAGGTTGTTCTGACTCTTGCCCTGAGTAAAAAGACTTAGGACAGTGTGTGTAGTCTCAGCCATAAGTCTTATCTAATGTTCTGTTCTGAGGGAGACAATAATGAATGTGAAATAGAAAAAGCATCTCTGGGGCACCTGGGTGGCTCACTTAGTTAAGCATCTGCCCTTGGCTCAGTTCATGATCTCAGGGTCCTGGGATCAAGCTCTGCACGGGGTTCCCTGCTCAACGGGAAGCCTGCCTGCTTTACCCTCTCCCTCTGCCCCTTACCCCGTTCATGCTCTCTCACTCTCTCTGTCCCTCTCTCCCTCTCAAATAAATAAATAAATAAATTTTCAAAAAAAAAAAAAAGGAAAAACATCTCTATGGGGTTCTTTTGAAGCACAGTGAAGATGCACCTTATGACACAGGCACTCGGGTTATTGTAGAATATAAAATATTGCTATTCACCACAATGGTGTTAGTGATTTACTAATTTATTCAAGAGCATTACTGAATGTTATATTACAGGCAATGTGCTAAGTGTTGAGGATACACTGTTGACTCTCAGAGGCATAGTCTTAAATCTCAAGGAACTTTTAGAAGGAAAACACGTGCATACATAATCTTTCCCGGTACCTATTTTAGAGTATTAAAATCTCTGTTGGTGGGCGCCTGGGTGGCTCAGTGGGTTAAAGCCTCTGCTTTCGGCTCAGGTCATGATCTCAGCGTCCTGGGATCGAGGCCCACATCAGGCTCTCTGCTCAGCGGGGAGCCTGCTTTCCCCCTCTCTCTCTGCCTGCCTCTCTGCCTACTTGTAATCTCTCTCTCTGTGTCAAATAAATAAATAAAATCTTTAAAAAAAAAAAATCTCTGTTCGTAATTAAAACTGTTACTTTTGTTTTTTTGTTTTTTGTTTTTCGTTTTTTTTGTTACTTTTGTTTAACCCAGAATTTCTCATGGTTATTATATGATCGTGGAAAAACTTACTTTATCATTGTTCTTTGCATTTCATGCAAGCCCACTGAGATGTCATGCAACACAACTTGTGAAACACCACTGAAGCAGGATTTTCTCCCCCCTGAGGTCTAGTATGTATTCCCTCAATGTGCTGTTTTTGCATAAATCATATTATGTAGGTGGCTGCCTGCTTTGCCCACGGTCAGGGGCAGCCCTGGATGGGGTACAACCCTGCAGTGAACAAAACAAGAGTCACTCCTGGGCAGAGAACACAAACTTTGTCAGAAAATAAATTACTGAAAACATTTTTATTAAAGAAAAGGAGTAGTTTTTAGGGTGTGATAACTTCCATTAAAGCTTACGCAGTTAATCATTCCTTGTTTGAGGTTTGGACTTTCTTCCCTTTGATGTAATTAGCCATTAGGCTTTCTGAAGTACATTTTTCATGTCACGGAGACAATGGTTTCAAAGGAGAGATAGGGTGGGGCTGAAGGAAGGCCAAGTTAATGCACAGAACAGCAAAAGACAGGAAAATATCAACATTTCGTTCATGAGCCGTTTGCTAATGGTGCATTGGAACACGATGCTATTTTCACTATAAATTCAGCGATGTTTTACACTCTGTTTGCTGCACTGTAAGGGTTTTTTGGGTTCTTTCTTCAAAACTGTGGGATGGAGAAGTGTGTGTCTTTGGGAGTGGTCTAGAATCATTTTTCCTGCTTAACCAGTAAAGCTCTCCTGTTGTTTTATTTGTTTATGCTTCAGTGCAAGATGCCATTTGCAAAACTAATAACTGCTAAGCACATTTTATAACTTCTGAAACGGATGATTCGACTGAGTGAGAGAGGATTGGTCAGTCACCCGTTGGCCCATTCATATCAGAACTGGTTTTGCTGTAGCAGAAGAAATAACAGGTCAGGGCGCCTGGGTGGCTCAGTGGGTTAAAGCCTCTGCTTTCGGCTCAGGTCATGATCTCAGCGTCCTGGGATCGAGGCCCGCATCGGGCTCTCTGCTCAGCAGGGAGCCTGCTTCCTCCTCTCCCTGTCTCTCTGCCTGCCTCTCTGCCTGCTTGTAATCTCTCTCTGTGTGTCAAAAAAAAAGAAATAACAGGTCAAATTATTCAAATAAAGAGTAGTTTATCTAAACTCTTTATTTATTCCATAAATGCGAGGTACTACTTGGTTTTGAGTAAATTTAATGAGCATATGCACACATGTAGGAATAGGTCTCTGTGTGTGATATATACATGCATGTATACACATGTATGTGTATGTGTGTGTACGTGTGTGTGCATACACATATGCGTGCGTGTGAATTAGAGAAACTTCAAAGCTGACACTGATCTGAATCTTACCTTTAAACAGTTTGGTGTAGTACAAGAAATGAGGCAGCCTACAAATAATTATAATCAAAAGCAGAAAGTATTATGCGCCATCTAGTAGATAAGATTAGATCCCATGCAACTTTAAATAAAAATATCACTCCCGAAGAGGATGTCCTTGTCTTTGTTGTCTTAGAAAAATATTTTAAAAATACAAAGTAGATAGGTTAATATTAAATATTAAAAACCAGATTTCTGCCACTCCAGACTGATTTTTTAAAAATTATTTTTTGGTCATATTTGTGTGAGCCATTTTATGGAAAAACTAAGACCAATTCCATTCCCATTCCATTCACGGGGGCCAGTACCCAGTTTCAGTTACTCTCACGAATCTGGGAGGTGCCCTTCTGGCTCTTGCTTCATATTTCTCTGCACATATGTCTGTATCTGTGTATACTGTTTTTGCATATGTGCCTGTATAGTGTCAAAGTTTTTAACTCTTGGTATTATATACAGATGTTGAAATAAACAGATACAACACTAATTTGTACTTTTGTTATTGTTTTACTATTCCAGGTTGGGGCAGTATCTCTTTTCAGTGATTTTTTTCCCTTGTGTTAAGTGTTAAGTTCTTTCCAGTTTTCCATTATTACAAATAATGCTGCAGTGAATATCTTTGCATATGTGTCCTTACAAGAGTTTTTGTGGGGTAAGATTCCTTCTCAAGGTTAACAGAAATGAGATGTTGCAGGGTGCATGCTTTTGCTAGGTCCTGCCAAACTACTCTCCAAAGCAGCTCAACCCATTTCTGCTTCCATCATCAATGTATGAGAGTTCCTGCTTTTCCACATCCAAGTCAGTGCAGAGTGTGGTTGAATTTGCAGGTTTTTGCTAATTTGATATATATGTTTTTCCATTTGCCATTCTTTGATAACTAGTGAGTTTGAACATCATTTTCACATTTTAGTGACCATTTGAATTTCTGCTATGAATTCTTCATATCATTTCCTCACTTTCCTATTAGGTTGTACTAATTATTTCTCGGTGACATATTTTGCAAATGTTTTCTTTTGGTTATTACGTTCCTTTGAAATTTTTAATAATATCTTTTGACATGCATATGTTTCAAGTTTTCTAATAAATGAAATTTAGTTTTTGTAAGTGTGAAAATTGGAATCCAATTAAAATTTTTTTCTATAAGGATCATTGATATTCTTTAAGACATTCAATTTGGCAATTTGATTGAAGAGGGCAGCAGGTTTTGGTGACAAGAACACAGGCTCTGGAGGCAGGCCGCCTAGATTCAAATCTTAAACCTGCCACCTACAGACTGTTGCTTTAGCCAACTTATTTTCTGAGCCTCAGTTTTCTCATCTGTAAAATGGGGATGATAATAATATTACTTCTTTTTTTAATGATTTTTATTTATTTGTTTGAGAAAGAGACAGCAAGAGAGGGAGCACAAGCAAGGGGTGTGGGAGAAGGAGAACTAGGCTTCCCGCCGAGCAGGGAGCCCAATGTGGGGATCAATCCCTGGATCCTGGGATCATGACCTGAGCCAAAGACAGATACTTAATGACTGAACCACCCAGGTGCCCCAATAAAATTACTTCTTATAGGTATTTTTGTCCGGGCTAAATTAGCTAACATATTTAAAGCATTTAGAACAGTCTTAGAATCGAATAGCCTTAAATGTATCTGCTATTATTATGAATTCTTCATGAGCATAAATGCTATAACCTGAGTTTTTCAATTCCTATATTTGAGCTATTTTATTTCAGATATGACAAAAGTATTGACTCTGGGGCACAGTGGCATATATATTCACAGGACTGAAAAGACATATGGCTGACCATTGATGATATTTATTTATGAATATCTCCAGGACAAAGACTATAAATCCCTCACTTTTTTTAATCCTTAGTACCTATCACAGTGCCTGGCATAAGTAAGTTCTCATCCAGGATCCGATGAATGAATGAATGAATGAATGAATGAATGATTTTCTTACGTTCATGTTGAGCCATATACCTCACTATTTCCTGACAGTATTTCCCAGAATGAAGACTGCCTTAATATCAGCACAAACAAACCCTGGAGGATCAATCAGCTGCAAAATTATTATGCAAAGCATCTCTGAGCCAAATATAAATGACTTCGGATTATCTGATGTTATGTATTTTCTGCATCACTACCCCCTCCATCAGTGTGAATATTCAACAGATAGGTGTGCTAAGCAATCAAGGGCCTGTTTCACCATCAGGGAGTCCAAGAAAGTGAAAACATTCCAAATTGTTTTCGAATGGCCTCCTCCTTGTTAATGCTAATCACTCCAGTTGTGCTCTTGAATGGATCACAGTATAAGGCACTCAGAGGTTTTTAAATTTAATTTATCGTGATGAAATTTTCTGGTCTTTGAATTTGGGAGGGCGAATGTTGTGCCATGGTTCATGTATCAAGTTCCTGCCCATCCATCCACTCACCCACCTATCCATCCATTCTATGGATACTCGGGGAGAGTCGGCTCTATGCGTGTATACTTTGGGTGACCCTGTGGAGGAGGCCGAGATAACGTGATGTGTCTGTCATGATGTCCAACCCTTGAAAAATGCACAGATTCTAGAGTAAGATTCTCCGTCTTCAAGTTAAAGCTCTCATATTTACTGTGATACTTGGAGCAAATATTTAAGTTTCTGTGACTGTCTGTAAGTTGTATGGAAAATAGTAAATACTCTCTAAAGTTGAGTTTTTATTCCTACAACCTTGGATTTCAAATGGATTAAGGGGAGTGTTCACCTTAAAGGCAAGCCATGATTCTGACAACATGGCAGATCTGACAAAAGTATTCAGGAGGGTTAGAAACTGCAAATGGGGCAGTTCTGACCATAATCTAACTTCAGTCACTGCAAATATATATGTGCCATCATTTACAGCTAATGTTAACTAGGTGCTTACTTTTGGATAGTCTCTCTTATGAGTGATTTTACAACTATTAATTATTTTGTTTTTATTTTTATAAGATTTTATTTATTTATATGAAAAAGAGAGAACTAGAGAGAGAGTATGAGTGGGGGGAGTGGCAGAAAGAGAGGGAAAAGCAGGCTCCCTGCTGAACAGGCAGCCCCACAGGGGGTTTGATCCCAGGACCCCAGGATCATGACCTGAGCTGAAGGCAGACGCTTAACAGACTGAACCACCCAGGTGCCCCTACAACTATTAGTTATTTTAATCGTTCCAGCAATAATGTGTAGAGAGTGAAATGAAACCATAAAGAAATTAACCATGTTGCCTTAGATCACATTATAGTAATTGGTAAATCCAGATTCAAACTCTGATTACTGGCTCCAGAGCCCATGTACCAGCTGCTCCTCCTTGCTTTAGATGGTGGGTTGGAGACTTTTGGACCCACTGGAAACTCAGGGACTTTGGGTTTGTCTATTGGTTCCAGGTCTGTTTCTAGGAATTCTAGGGGCCTGTGACATGCAGAAGACAAGGAAGCCTGTTTTATGCTTCCCTCAAGCCAAAGAAGTAGGTCTTGGTCTATCAGAAAAAGTTTTCTTGTCTTCTAAGTGATGGGACTAGACTTCTGAATTTGAATCTAAGGTAGAGGTTTCTTGTATTTATACAAGAAATATTTCTTGAGCACATGCATTTACCAATGAGGTGTTGTCAGGATATAGTGGGTAGCAAAATGGACATGATCTTGGCTCTGAATGCATATATTGCATTATACCTTGTCACTATACTCCAATTTATTCTATTTTGGGGAATCAAAGCAATTAATTGAAAGTATTCAAAAATCTAATATCTATCATCATATTTATTACTGTTACTTGTTGCTAATTTGCATGTAGTATAGATTAAGTTCCCTGAAAACATACTAAGAATTTGTTCCAAATTAATTTGGTATAGCAAGGACTATACAGTGATTTCAACAAACTTTATTAGTGCATCACTGGACTACATTTCCCAGGCTCCTTTGCACTTTAGGTGTGGGTATGTGACTGGGTACTGGCCAATGGGATGTGGGCAGAAGAAAGTTATGTCATTTTGCAGTCTTGTCCCAAAGCAGCTCTCACATGACCCTCCACCCTCTCTTTCCCAGTTTGCTGGATGGATCCCAACATTCAGAGTGACTTTGGAAACGATCTATGGAAGATATGGGACCCTGAGGATGCTGTGAAGCCCAACACACACAGGCACCATCACCCTAGCCCACTGGACTTTGAGAATGACAGATAAACTTCTACTGTGCTAAACCACCGAATTTTCAGAATTGATCTGTGGCCATTGCTTTCTTGTATGGACCAGGCTTCGAACTTTTTTGTGTGTATCCTAAGGATTTTTTGATAAGTTCAAGTTACATTTTGCTACCTGATGCAACTAGCGAACTCCTTATTCTTCCGGTTGTAGCTTCTACTTTTAGCCATGTCTTGGGGCCTTGTTCAGAGGAAGATGGGCAG
The DNA here is from genome assembly GCA_002007465.1 of Ailurus styani. NCBI lineage: Eukaryota > Metazoa > Chordata > Mammalia > Carnivora > Ailuridae > Ailurus > Ailurus styani. Next base: position 454,861 of record LNAC01000289.1, read on the forward strand.
TTATAGAAGAAAGGCTTGTGACACAAGCCAGATGAACACCAAATGCATACAGAAGTAATTAAAGAATATTTAAAGTGGGAGAGATTTAGAGAGAAATGTGGACTGCCATCTGAAGTAGTTTTTAGCGGGAACAAATACCCCCAAATTTCTACATTCACTTGGCAGACACACAATCTTAAACACCAATAGCGAGCCATAGAATCTAGAACCTGCTTCCTGAGAGTGAAGAAGGTATCTTCCCATCAAAGCAACTGCCTATGAGACATGTGTTAATCCTTCCCAAGGGTGTAGTAGTTCCATTATAATTGAAATGCCACCATTTTTCAGTTTGCTGGGGTCCTGTGTTCCAGCCATTTTCATTGTATTCCCTTTCTTGTGTCAGTTTCTGTTCTACAATGATAAAATGTTTGAAATTCTGGTATTGAATTTCATCCCCTCGTGAGACTTTCCCATTTAGAGACATGGCTCTCTCACAGTGCCAAAGTTTTAGCTTCTCAAATTCAGATGCAGAGATTTAAAACCAGTAGCAATCTGGGCAGATGTCAGCGGGTGAGAGGTTGCCACCGCCAGTGCTCATAAAGCACATGTCCATCCTGCACTGTGGCTTCTAATCCACAAATAAAGCACAGATCCTACTGCGATCATCGGCAGAGACTCATGTCCAAAGGCAGATATTTTATTCAAATAATCTCACACTGCTCTGTGGGAAATACTATTTTCATTATGTTTGCAAACATGTTAGCATTCATTAAAATGTGCACTGCCTGCAAGAAAGATTCATGGTGAGCCTTTCCTGTTAAAGGACATATTTGTGAACAGCTCTCGTGAGGCAGAAGTTTATAACGTTGGTGGTTTGAAGTGTGTCATATTTATGTTGCTATTCTCATTAGAAAGTTTCAGAGTGCAGGCGTCTGGGGTGGTTTCCATCCCTCTGGCCATCTGACAGGCCAGACCTTCAACAGTCTCTGAAGTTTGTCTGTTTATATTTTTTGTAGGTTTCTATATGTACTACACCTCTCAACTTGTCAAAAAAGAACAGGATTTAAATGGGGGATCCATGTGGGCTATATGTTAAATTCTCACTTCATGCAGAACCCCGAAAGGAGGTTTTTGTCCTTCTAAACTGGAGCCTGGGAATCAACAGCACTTGTGAGCCTTCTCCCTTGAAAATGTGTCAGTTGGGGTTTGAAGATAATTCACTAAGCAAATGTTTTAAAACTACACCGTTATAAACTATAGAATTTGGGAATCGGAAGGACCTCGAGCTCCTTTTTTGCAGGTGTTGGACTCCCTCTAGACTGACTTCTGGTTTTATGCTATTTCTCTTCTCTTTCATGTGTGGTATCCTTATGTTTCATATTTTTTGAAGGCTTTTCTTTTGATTCTGTATTATTGCCCTGATGTCATTTTCTGTCATCTGTTTAGGTTTTCTTTTTGTCTTAATAGTTTCATATCCAAATTCATCTGCTGCGAACATACTCTGTTCTTTTCCTCCATTGTATATTTGTTACTGCCTATCTAGGTATTATTCTGTTTTACAATGAATGTGATACTAAAAACTTACTCTGTGTAGGCTTACATTGTGCTTTCAAAGATGCTTAATGTTAGTCTGATGAAATACTGTCTCGTTCCAGAGGTGCCATCAGAGTAGATTCTTTTCTTTCTAAATGAATGGATGCTTATACAGGAGCCAAGATTCATAAAGTATAGATAAAAATGTAAGTAAACTTTAATTACTAAATGGTTGTGATCCCACAGTCATGCCTGCGTTGCATGCACATCACGCGCGCACACACACACACGCACACACCTGTACTTCATCATGGTAATGGTCAGGCAAGCAAGGGCAGGACATCTAATCATGTCAAAAATGACTGGTATATAGGGGTGGGTTGGATCATTGAAGACCTCCAAAATTTGAGTTCAGATAGGGAAGGGTTAGCCATAACCTACACCTCCCACCCAAAATTATCTAACTCTCCTTGAAAGTTATGCTAAGTGACAATCACATCTTTCATTTTAAATAAAAGCTAAAGCCAAACTTCTGTGTTGTCTAATTGCGTTGGCTATGCTTGTATCTATGGCTTATAGGTTGTAACCCTTTAAGAGACATTCTAGTGGCCAACAGCAGAAATTTTTATCCTTGGAAGAGTCTCGCTAGGAAAAGGCTAGGCCCCTGAGAAAAAGAACAGACCAAGGATACTTTACCAAGACTTGTTATTTTTACCTTTGTTCTGATGGATCTTAAATTGACTGAAAAATTATTTGGTTTTTTTTTGGTCAGTGATTGGAAGAGTGGCAGTCCTTGTACTGAGCAAGTTCCTTAACTTTTATTTCCTCATCTATTAAAGGGATTACAATTCCAATTTAATTGAATTGTTGGGAGGATTAAGAGATGTGATCCTTATAAAGGTCAGAAAAAAACTTGATACTTAATAGAGACTCCATGTTGGTTGCTCTCTCTGACACTATCTTTTGGGAATCACTTCCTTACTAGTATCCTGTTATCTTCAAACTGTCCTTTTTATCACCCCCCCCTTTTTAAATTTTATTTTATTTATTTATTTGAGACAGCACAAGCAAAGAGGAGGGTCAGAGGGACAGGGGGAAGCAGACTCCCTGCTGGGCAGGGAACTCAAAGTGGGGCTCCATCCCAGGACCCTGAGATCATGACCTGAGCCCAAGGCAGACACTTCACCAACTGAGCCACCCAGTCACCCCTGTCACTTATTTTTGTGTTGGACTTCCCTCTAGACTTCCAGGAAATCTAGAGCCAGAGTTCATGCTGAGTACAGCAAAAGGATCTGCTTTCTTCTTTATAGCTTCAAGACACTTTCTAGTCACCTAGCATCTGCTTATCACATCCATGGCTCCTACAACCTCCATAGTTATATGTGCTATAAAATTTTGTCTATCCAATCTTGGGATAGAATACATTATGATCTTTATAGATTCAATTCAGTCATTCTACTTTACTATTTGACTTCTACTCTAACTTCTTACTTATAAACAGAGAATCTGATAATCTAACCAAAACATTCATTCTAACCCAAGGATTATTGACTTTTGGAGATCAGGCTCTGGTATTTTGGCCTAATTTTTTTTTCAAAGATTTTTTATTTATTTATTTGACAGGGAGAGACACAGCAAGAGAGGGAACACCAGCAGGGGGAGTGGGAGAGGAAGAAGCAGGCTTTCCTGCAGATCAGGGAGCCCAATGCAGGGCTCGATCCCAGGACACTGGTATCATAACCTGAGCCGAAGGCAGATGCTTAACGACCAAGCCACCCAGGTGCCCACTTTTAGCCTAATTTAAGGGAGGTTGTAATAGCAGAAAATTTCAGAATAGAAAAGTAATTACAGACTATAAAATATATAATAGATTATAGTCGGGAAAGATATGGGAGATTCTTTTTTTTTTTAATTACATATAATGTATCATTTGCTCCAGGGTTACAGATCTGTGAATCTCAGGCTTGCACATTTCACAGCACTCGCCATAGCACAAACCCTCCCCAATGTCCATAACCCAGCCACCCTACCCCTACCCTCCCACCCCCCAGCACCCCTCAGTTTGTTTCCGGAGATTAAGAGTCTCTTATGGTTTGTTTCCTTCCCCATCCCATCTTGTTTCATTTTTTCCCTCCCAACCCCTCATGGCCCCCAGCCCTGCCCTTCAAATTCCTCATATCAGAGAGGTCATATGATAATTGTCTTTCTCTGATTGACTTATTTTGCTTAGCATAATACCCTCTAGTTCCATCCACATCATTGCAAATGGCAAGATTTTGTTTCTTTTTGATGGCTGCATAGTATTCCAGTGTGTGTGTGTGTGTGTGTGTGTGTGTGTGTGTGTGTGTGTGTGTGTATATATGGCACATCTTCTTTATCCATTCATCTGTTGATGGACATCTAGGTTCTTTCCTTAGTTTGGCTATTGTGGACATTGTTGGTACAAAAGGGTGCACGTGCCCCTGAGGATCACTGCCTTCGTATCTTTATGGTAAATACCCAGTAGTGCGATTGCTGGGTTGTAGGGTAGCCTGTAGAGTGACTTCTAAAAAACTTTCCCCCTTACTTGCTTATTTAAAAATTAAAATTTTCAGGGGCGTCTNTATAAACATTTGGGTGCACGTGCCCCTTTGGATCACTACATTTGTATCTTTAGGGTAAATATCCAGTAGTGTGATTGCTGAATTGTAGGGTAGTTCTATTGTCAACTTTTTGAGGAAACTGCATACTGTTTTCCAGAGTGGCTGCACCAGCTTGCATTCCCATCAACTGGCTTCTCAACTCATAGCGCTTGGGCAACTTGATGCTTGTATCCTCAAATTTCCATACTCTGGCCTTTATCCCCCTCTTTTCTGTCTTATTCTGATAGTCAAAGACCTAAAAATCCTATGTCAGCAGTTTTATTCATTGACAACTACTGTAAAAATGTTACACTTAACTAACAATAAAATTGTAGAAATGCAGGTTCATCAGATATATATTGAGCACATGTCAGACACTGTGCTAGTTGCTATGGATACAACAATGGACCATATAAAGTTTCTGTCATGAAGAAGTTCACAATCTCATGGGGAAATAGATTCATAAACAAATATTTGTAGTTCAAATAAATACTACAAATAAATACTACAACTTAAAACATAAACAGTTTCCATTTCTAATAGAATATAATTGGGAAGTATATATAGACAGTTTTTTGAGTATTATTTCCTTGTATTAAATGAATATATCAGGTTATATATTAATCAATTCTTTTTTCCTTCCTTAATCCCCTTACCATTTAACATAAATTGTATTAATAGTATAGTTAACCTTAGTAATAGTTAACCTTACATTTCAGTATTTAAATTACAGGATGTTCAAGTGGGATATTCAACTGCAAAAGGAAAGGACATCACTCAAAAATGGATGAAGGGAGAGACATCTTTGTATTATTTTTTGTTGAGAGAGTTTGCATGTTTTCAGTTGCATGGAAGAGAGTTGTATCATGCTAGGTGGAAAGATGATTTTGCTTTTCATTTAGAAGTTAAGTAAGGTTAAAAGTTTTGTTTAACTTCTTTTTTTTTTAAGATTTTATTTATTTATTTTACAGAGGGGGAGAGATCACAAGGAGGCAGAGAGGCAGGCAGAGAGAGGGGGAAGCAGGCTCCCCGCCGAGTAGGGAGCCCGATGCGGGCCTCGATCCCAGGACCCCGAGATCATGACCTGAGCCGAAAGCAGAGGCTTTAACCCACTGAGCCACCCAGGCGCCCTTGTTTAACTTCTAAATAAAGATGGACTCGTATATAAAGAAAGGTTAGACTGTGTGGTGGGATGACAGAGGGATGTATGCAATGGCAAATGAACTAAGTTGGAACTACAATTTCTGGAAGTCTCTTAACTGTATTCCTGGTTGTGGGAATTGAATGATATGTGGAAGCCAGGGTATAGCTAAGATCTCTATCCTCTGAGGTTCATGAGGCCTCCAGGTGCCAGCACAGCTCACGCACATAGGAGTTGACCTGTGGGCTCAGTTTGTGGGCTTATGGCCCCTATAGAGCGCAGTACTCTTCCAGCCCCCACTGATCTATCTCCTCCTTCAGTTTCATACAGTTCTAGGCTAGATGAATGCATAGCTACATGGCACCAGGCATCAGCTTCTTTTGGCAGATCACCTGGTATCACTGAATTGCAAGTGGTAAGAAATAGATTCAAGTTCCATTTTGTTGTCATGGAGCCCTGTTTGTCCTGACTCTGTCATTTTTCACTTATAGCTTTCCTTTCTGATTGTCTGCTCAACACTAAGTTCAGGAACAGATTTCTTCACTAGTCCTCATGATTGTGCAATGTCTAATCCTTACTATAAATTCATTAATCTTTATCACTTATAGTGGTTCTGTTTCTTTGAAGGAACCATTTCTAATTTAAATAAAGACTTTGATATTTGTGTTTTGATTTCATTTTTTTTTGTTTCCATCTTTAATTTAGGTGATTCTTTTTAGATGCTGATTATGGAACTGATGTATTTCATGTTCTTTTGAATGTCATGTCCACTGCAAATTTGGTGAACAAGTCATCTAGATTTTTATCCATATCATATATAAAAATATTGATTTGTTTTAGATTTATTAGCATACTTTTGGTAACTTAATCAATTATTATAACTCTATTCAGTGAATATTTCTTCAGAGACTTTTCCTCTAGGACTAATGAGCAAATCTGTGAAAATCTTTGGCCATACATGTAACATACATACAGATATGCTATATTTACTATACTTTTATGATTCCACGAGTTGTTAGTTCTGTGAGATTAAAATACATTACTTTTAATCTGATTGGAAAATGGGCAAGGACTTCAATAGATGTTTGCTCAAAGAAGATATACAAATGGCCAACAAGTATGGGAAATGGTACTCAATGTTACTAATCATCAGGGAAATGCAAATCAAAGCCACAACAGAAGATCATCTCATGTTGATTAGGATGGCTACTATAAACAAAACAAGCCAAGATGAAATAAATCAAGACAAAACTGAAACCAAAAATGAAAAACCAAACCAAAAGATAACAAATGTTGATGAGGACATGGAGGAAATTAGAAGTCTCATACACTTTTGGGGGGAATATAAGATGGGGGAGCCACCATGGAAAACAGTATGAAAATATCTCAAAAAATAAGAATAGAACTTCCATATGATCCAGCAATTCCAGTCTTCCATATGTATTGGAAAGAATTGAAATGAGGATCTCAAAGAGGTATCTTTATTCCCATGTTCAATGCACCATTATTCATAATAGCCGACATAAGAAAATAACTTGAAAGTCTATAGATAGGTGAATGGATAAAGAAAATGTGGCATATACATACAATGGGATATTATTTAACTTTAAAAAAGAAGGGGGAAGGTGCTAAAATGGCAGTGTAGTAGGAAGACCTGAGGCTCGTCTCATCCCTGAACACATTTACGTAACTATCAAATCATTCTAAATACCCCAGAAGTCAATCTGAAGACTGGCAGAACAAACTCCATAACTAAAGGGAGGGGAAAACCACATTGAGGAAGGTAAGAGTATGGAGACACAGTTTGGGGGAGAAACAGATCACAGATTCTGCAGAGGGGTAGGAGCTGAGGTCAAGGAGAAAGGTGAGAGAGGAGCACACAGGGGAATGCACAAGGAGAACATTTCCCCAAGGCAATTGGCTGGGTAAACAAGAGGGACTGATTTTCCTGTGCCTTTGCAACCAGCAGGGGCTTAAAGACTAGAGTTTTAAAGGTCAAGGGCTTGGCCGGGGTAGAGCCCTGAAGGTGCTGCCCTGCTCCTGGAGAGAAGGTAGGCAGGCAAGCAACCCCAGGGGCAGATGGCAGGATCTGAGGATCCCTGGGGGCATGAAGTGGGGAGATTATTAGCTCTTCTGGGAATGCTGCCCTAGGAGGTAGTATGCACAGAGCCTCATCTCCAGGGACAAAGGAGTTGCCTAGAGCCATTTCCCACCCCCACCCCTCAGCATAAACGCAGAGCCCCCTGCAGTAAATACCACAACACCAGCAGGACATTGGCTGCCTAATCCGTTTACACCAAGTCCCACACCCCTACACTCTGCCAGTATGATCCTTCTTAGTACTGTCCTCTCAGTTAAGTGTGCCTCAGTCCCAGTGCAGCGGGACCCTTCCTCACGAGATCAGCAGAAACCCCGGCCCACACTACATCTCCCAACAAGAGAGTTCTGCAGGTCTCCAGTTCTAGTGGAAGTAGCATCAGGTCTCATTTAACAAGCAGACCAGAGCACACCTAGTTAAAACCTGCCACATTCTGGCCAAGGTCCAAACACTCCCCATGCAGGTGAGGAGAAATGCTGCAGTCTGCTGGCCTGAAGGATAGAGCAGCCACAACACAGCAGCAGGGTGCAAGCCGAAAATACCAGAGACACTTCCTGAAGTGCCAGGCCCTGGACAATATATGACCTCTTCTTCATAAAGCCATTACTCTCAGGAGCAGGCTTTTCTAACACACAGAAGATGACAGAGACTTAGACATGATGCCAAGATGGAGGAATTCATCCCACATGAAGAACAAGATAAGGTCACAGTCAGAGATCTAAAAGAAATGTTATAAGTAGTGTGCCTGATGGAGAAGTTAAAGCAACAATCATAAGGATACTCACTGGGCTTGAGAAAAGAATGGAAGACTTCAGGGAGGCCCTTACTGCAGAGATAAAATAGTTAAAAAAAATCAGTCAGAAATGAAAAATGCAATAACTGAGATACAAAATAGATTGGATGCAATGAACACAAGGATGAAAGAAGCAGAGAAACAAATAAGTGATACAGAAGATAGAATAATGGAAAATAATGAAGCTGAACAAGAGAGAGAAAGAATTATGGATCACAAGAATAGATAGGGAATTCAGTTACTCTATCAAATGTAATAACAGTTGTATCATAGAAGTCCCAGAAGAAGGAGAGAAAGAAAAGGGGCAGAAAATTTGTTTGATGAAATAATAGCTGAAAACTTCTCTAATCTGGGGAAAGAAACAGACATTCACATCTAGCAGGCACAGAGAACACCAGTCAAATTAACAAAAGCAGACCAGCACCAATACATATTGCAGTTAAATTTGCAAAATGTAGTGATAGAGAAAAAATCTTAAAAGCAGCAAAACAAAAGAAGTTCTTAACTTACCAAGGAGGACGCATAAAACTAGCTACAGATCTCTCAACAGGAACTTGACAAGCCAGAAGAAAGTAGTGTGATATATTCAATGTGCTGAATAGAAAAAATCTGCTGCCAATAGTATCTATCCAGCAAGGCTGTCATTCAGAATAGAAGGAGAGATTAAGAGTTTCCCAGACAAACAAAAACTAGAGTTTGTGACCACTAAACCAGCCCTGCAAGAAATAGTAAAGGGGACTCTGAGTGGAAAGGAAAAATTGGAAGTGACAAAAACAAGAAAGGAACAGAGAAAATCTCCAGCAACAATGACAAAACAAGTAATAATATGGTACTAAATACTTATCTATTGATAATTATTCTGAAGGTAAATGGACTAAATGCTTCAATCAGAAGACAGTATCAGAATGGATTAAAAAAAACAAGACCCATCTATATGCTGCCTACAAGAGACTCATTTTAGACCTAAAGACACCTGCAGATTGAAAGTGAGGGGATGGAGAAACATGATGCAAATGGACATCAAAAGTAGCTATGCTTATAGTGGACCAACTAGACTTCAAACCAAGACTGTACCAAGAGATGAACACCACAATCCACCAAGAAGACCTAACAATTGTAAATATTTATGCACCTAACATAGGAGCAGCCAGATATATAAAACAATTAATAACAAACATAAAGGGATTCATTGATAATGAAACAGTAATAGTAGGGGACTTTAACACCCCACTTGCATCAATGGACAGATTAAGCAGAAAATCAGTGAATGGGGTCAACCAGGAAATCAAAGAAGAAATAAAAAAATATAAGGAAGCAAATGAAAACAGTCCAACAAATGAAAACAATAGTCCAAACCTTTAGGATGTTACAAAAGTGATCTTAAGAGGGACATAAATAGCAATACAGGCCTATGTCAAGGAGCAAGAAAAATCTCAAATAAACAACAACCCTTATGCCTAAAGGAGCTAGAAAAAGAACAAAAAATGAAGCCTAAAGCCAGGAGAAGAAGGGAAATAATGATTAAAGCAGAAATAAATGATATAGAAACTAACAACAACAAAAATAATAGAACAGATCAATGAAACCAGGAGCCCGTTCTTAGAAAAAAATTAATAAAATTGATAAACCCCTAGCCAGACTTATCAAAAAGAAAAGTAGGAGGATCCAAATAAATAAAATCACAAATGAGGAGGAGAAATAACAACCGACACCACAGAAATATGAACAATTATAAGAGAATATTATGAAAAACTATATGCCAACAAATTTGACACCCTGGAAAAAATGGATAAGTTCTAAGAAAGATATAAACTACCAAAATTAAAACACGAAGAAATAGAAAACTTGAAGAGACTGATAACCAGCAAATTGAATCAATAATCAAAATCACCCGGGCACCTGGGTGGCTCAGTGGGTTAAAGCCTCTGCCTTCGGCTCAGGTCATGGTCTCAGGGTCCTGGGATAGAGGCCCACATCGGGCTCTCTGCTCGGCAGGGAGCCTGCTTCCTCCTCTCTCCTCTCTCTCTGCCTGCCTCTCTGCCTACTTTTAATCTCTCTCTGTGTGTCAAATGAATAAATAAAAAAAATCTTAAAAAAAAAAAATCACCCGACAAACAAAAGTTTAGGGCCAGATGGCTTCACAGGTGATTTCCACCAAACATTTAAGGAAGAGTTGATACCCATTTTTCTCAAACTATTCCAAAAAACAGAAATGGAAAGAAAAGTTCCAAATTCATTGTATGAGGCAAGCATTACCATGATATCAAAACCAGATGGATTCCACTAAAAAAGAGAGCTACAGGCCAATATCCCTGATGAACATGGATGCAAAAATTCTCAATAAAATACTAGCAAACTGAATCCAACAGTACATTAAATAATCATTCACCACAATCAGGTGGGATTTATTACTGGGCTGCAAGTGTGGTTCAATATTCACAAGTCAATGTGATATACCACATTAATAAAAGAAAGGATAAGAATCATATGATCTTTTCAGTAGATGTACTTTGTCAAATGCTTTCATTTGACAGCATTTGACAAAATACATAATCCATTCAAGATAAAAACCCTCAAAAAAGTAAGGTTGGAGGGAACATACCTCAACATAATCAAGGACATATATGAAAAATCCACATCTAAAACCCTCAATGGGGAAAAATTGAGAAATTTTCCTCTACATCAGGCACAAGACAGGGATGTGTACCACTGTTTTTGATATAGTATCCTGGATGTCCTTGCCACAGCAATCAAACAACAAAAAGAAATAAAAGACATCCAAATTGGCAAAAAGAAAGTCAAACTTTCACTATTTGTAGATGACATAATACTTTGTAAAAAAAAAAAAAGCTAGAGAGACTCCATTGAAAAACTGCTAGAACTGATAAATGAACTCAATAGAGTTGCAGGACACAAAACCAACGTACAGAAATGTGTTGCATTTCTAAACACCAACAATGAAGCAGCAGAAAGAGAAATCAAGGAATCAATTCCATAAATGGAAAAACATTCCATACTCGTGGATTGGAAGAACAGATATTATTAAAATGGCTATACTATCCAAAACAATCTATACATTTAATGCAATCCGTTTCAAAATACCACAAAATTTTTCACAGAGCTGGAACAAACAATCCTAAAAATTGTATGGAACCACAAAAGACCCTGAGTAGCCAAAGTAACCTTGAAAAAGAAAAGCAAAGCTGGAGGCATCACAATTCCTGACTTCAAGTTATATTACAAAGCTGTAGTGATCAAGACAGTGTGGTACTGCACAAAAACAGACAGATAGATCAATAGACAGAATTGAAAACCCAGAAATGAACCCAAAATATCTGGTGTCTGCTTGCTTCAATTTACAACTTATCTCTGCCTCTTTCTAAGTGTGTGATAACAGTCCAGGTGTGACAGATAAAAAAAAATCATGAAAGTAATGATGATATGTAAATTGTTTGCATTTACTCCTGGTTAAAGTTTAACTTGGTAAAATTGGAAAATTGACATATGTATCAAAAGCATTAAAAATTTCCAAATTTTATTGTACCCATTGAGCTTCCAGGAGTTTACCCTAAAGAAATAATCACAAAAGTATAAAATGTATTTACAGTAATGCTCATAGCATTATTTTTAGCAGGGATAATCTGAAAAATAAATATGTGACAAAAGGAAGGATTAAATAAATGTTGGTACGTTGTCAGATAAAGCACATGGTGATTAAGGGTGGACTTTAGTGTCAAGTTGGCTTGAGTTTGATTTCTTTTTACTTTAACCATTTATTAGCTGTGTGAATTTGGATAATCTACTTAACTTCTAATTTTGTGTCCTTATTTATAAAACGGAGCTGATAATAACGTGTATCTAAAAGTTTTGGGAAATGAATATTAATGAATTTAATTGATTAATTGTGACAGTTTGCCTCAAGCATCTGATATATAGTAAATGGTACCTATTATGATCAATATTTTAAGGTATTAGAAAATTCAAAGATTGTAATAGAGTATACGTGAGAAACATATCTACAGAGATCTTTGCCACCTGTCAAAGTGAGTTACCTAGGAATTGATTCTTCTCTTTCCTCTCCTCACCACATCTGATCCTGTAGCAATTTCCACACTTTTACTAATGCACCTGCCTCTAATCGCTCATCATCATCGCTGTCATTAGCCTTAGTCTGTGCCACCATCATCTCTTGCCTGGAAAACTGTGATGGCTCCTGCCTCTGCTCTCTCTCTTGTCGTCTCAGAGCCCATCATCCATATGTGGCTGGGGTGAACTTTAAAACTATAAAACACAGTATATCACTCCCCTGATTTAAACCCTCAAAAGACCTCCAGTTGCAACCAGGATGTAAACTAACCTCCCATAAGGCTCTCCTTGATATGGCCCTTCCCTAACTTTTCAACTTTATTTTTCTCTGTTATCTCTCTAATTCAGCACATTTCAGAAACCCTGGTCTTCTTTCTGTCCTTCAAATATTTGTGTGCCTTTGCTTTAAATGTTCTCATTTGGGATCCAGGTCCCAGCTCAAGTGTCATGTCTCCCCAGAGGCTTTCAAACCATGATCAAAACAGCAGCTCCCAGAGGCATTTTCTACCTCTTTACCCTACTTTATCTTCTTCATCACATCTATCTTTTCACTTCACTTACTTACTTTTTTTTTAATGTTCTTTAGGAGAGTTGGCTCTATTTCTTATGCTCAACACAGTGTCCCAAGCACTTAGAACAGTTCCTGGTGCCCAGATAGGTATCTGTTGACTGGCTCTTGTCCTTGATCACATGGACCAGTTTTGGAAGCATAGAATAAAGGGACTTCACCTTTACTTTACACATGGCATTATTGTCATTTTTTATAGTATACAATAAAAGGATGATGTTGGTCATTTATGCATATGAAATTAAGGGTATTTAAAATCTTTTTATTTATAATTTTCACATTTTAAGTATGTTCTCCCATAAATGTATTCTTTTTAGAATCAGAAAAATATTTTAAAGAATACTATAAAACCTCGATCAGACAAAAAATTTCGATAACATATCTTCATATACAGCTAGATAGCCATGGGTGATAATAATGTGTATTAATTTATCCTTGGCCATGCTTAAGCAATGGATGTTTATCAAAAATTATAGCATCAATGATAACAAACATTGCTAATCAGTAAAAAAGAATGAATAGCTGTGCCTGATTGTGATAGGAATTGTAAGAAATTCCTTTCTGTTCTCTCTTTCTTATATTTGTTGTTTTTTGCCTGTCTTTTAGTAAATAAATGCATTATTTCCTGCCTACCGGTGACAGTATCTTTACTGTGAAATTTCTAGTGTGGCCCTTAAATGTACCTGAAAATAGATATAATGCTCTGGGGTGAAAATAAGGCTATAATCTGGAGATGAAAGTCACTGAATTCAGAAAAATATCCTAAAAATGTGAAACTAAAAAAGTTACGGTTATTTCCCAAAAAGAGCCTCAGACCTAATTTTGCTTGTAAAAGATTCCATGGGATCCCAACAAACCTCCCAATGTTTTATGTAGCTTAGTTAAAAAATTCACTTCCAGCTTTACTATTTTTCTATTGTTTCATTCATAAAACATCTTTTGTCTTACACCTTGCCAAACGTTGCGCCTGAATCTTGGAAAGGAAGGTGGACCTAGATAGACACGAACACATTTCAGAGCAAATGTCCAAGCTGGAGCTTATGAAATCTGGTTCCAGGATATTGGCAGAAACCAGAATATCCTCATGAAGTAGAAGGTGAAGTTAAATTTCTATGACTCTGGTAAAATTTCTATTTTTGAAGACTCAAAATATGTAAAAGCATCTGGAGTGGTAATTTGCCCATTTTCTTCCTAATATAGCTTTTAATGTTTTACCCCATCACTTCTTATTCACCGACGATCACGTTTGGGTGAGTGTAGGGTATAAGGTGATTTTCCTGGGAGCAATTGCCCTGAGCTGGTGAAGAGTGCAGGGACTCCTAATACTAAGTCTATGTCTTCCCCCATTTTAAAATTTAGCTCTGCTGTTACTTTTTTGACCTGCCTCCACTCTGTTTCAGATTTGTATACTCATGTTTCATGTATCAGTGATGATTCCAATTACACGCTAGGTAACAAGAGTTTAATAAAATGTGGCAATAAATTGTGGAAAGACATCATGCATGTGAAAAAAATGTATTAAGAAATGTGTTCCAGGTAGAGCTTCCAGTATTAAATGACTAATCACTTCCACACACATATACAAAGTGAAGGTTTTATTTAGTTGAATTTGGCCTTTCAAAAGTAGAATGCCAAGCGGTGACTTCCAACTGGTTTGCTAGCCTGTCTGAAACACGTGGCAGATGTTTCTTTTCACAGGGAATGTTTTAGATGGTCTTCAGTAGCCCTTCAGCCGAAGGAGGTGGGGTATCTTGTTCAAAGCTCACATTATTTTGATTTAGATGGCAAATGGTAATAAAAAGAATGTGCAGTATTTATACTCAATACAGCCTCGTGGTCAGATGATTAGAATTGAATCCAGGCTCTTCCTTTTAGTAGAGATGCGATGTTAGGCAAGTTTCTCTTATGTGGTGTTTCTTTATTGGAGAAACTGGAATAATAATATCTCCTTTGCTAAGATATTGGGGAAGGTCAATGATAAAAAAATGTAAAATATTTAGTCCCATGTGGAACATGCTGTTATATTATGTATATTATTATTATATTATTATAAAGAGAGAGTCACATTAAAAGATTCGAACAGATGTAAAGGCTAGAACAAAATGAAACCGGTTACATAGGGTAGAGATATGGTCTTGCCTTTTACTTCATTCTCACTCTTAGATTATTCTTTGTAAGATCTTCTTCATCAGCTGTAGCATCATTTGGGTTAACTTCTGCTCACCTCGCCTTCATTAAGAACTACTACAAGGAGACCCAAGTTTCAGTGCTTCCTCAGATAGGAATCATAAGTGCAATTTATTTCTGTCCGTTTCATATTGAAAGTAAACATCAAGAAAACACAGGAGTTAAGGAAGCTGTTTGCTGCCCATCAGGTTTATTTTCCCACTGCCCAGGCCTCAGGAACATTCTGAGAACCCCTTAGGAGCCAGCCGAGGTCCCCATGCCTTGTCTGTGGAAGGGAGTGTGAGAGGGGAAGCTGTCTGGGCTGTGGTTTTTTTACTACGTGACGCTGAGAAAGTTAGTTGACTTCTCTGTACCTCTTTGTTCTCCCATGTAAAATGACAATAATGGCACTTCACAGTACAGTGGGAAAGATTAGAGAGCCTCTATTTCCAGAGGCCCAGCACAGAGTTTGACACACAACAGCCACTTAATTAAAGACTCGATGTTAGTATATAATTAATGATTTGCAAGAATCAGATGAATAAATGTCAAGGTAGACGAGAAGCCTAGAATGGAAAAATCACATACTTATAAACAAGTTTGACTTTTATCTTTAGAGAAGCGATACATTAAAAAAGATTATCCATGGGGTGCCGGAGTGGCTCAGTCAGTTAAGCGTGGGACTCTTGATTTCATCTGAGGTCATGATCTCAGAGTTGTGAGATAGAGCCCAGAGGAGGGCTCTGTGCTGGCCTGGGCATGGACCCTCTCTGCCCCTCCCCCTCTGCTCATGCGTGCGCGCGCGCGCGCGCGGGTGTGTGTGTGTGTGTGTGTGTGTGTGTGTGTTTGTTCTCTCTCCTAAAAAAAGTGTTTACTCATGATTGTAGTTTTGGATGCAGGAAATTATGGTGAAGAACAGAGATCTCAGAGGCTAGATTTTCTTTATATGTATATGAGTAAGAACTAAAGGAGGCAGTCAAATGATATGAAAGTAGGTGTCATCTGGTATGTGCATCATTAGATCCTGTTCCATTGGTAATTTGACTCTGAAACATTATCTTTAAAAAAGAATTTTATTCAGGGATTTGGGAGCTCTGTTCTTTATATATACTAAAAATAATAGTTATAAAACTAGGAAATACTTGTTGAGTGCTTACCACGTACTTGGTGTGTTTCTGAGTCTGTTCCATGTACATGATTCAACTTACTCTCACATTAACTCTATGAGGTGGTTACTACTGCTTTTACATTATATGAAAAATGACCATTTCTCACTGTATCTTCCTAAAGAAGGGTGGGTATCTTCTTTTTCACATGGTGTAAAAGATCTGGGGAGACATGTCTTGTGTGGAAGGAAAGAGACTATTACAAGATCCCTAAGAGGGAAGAAGGCCGTATCTTGGGTATCCTCTTATGGTTCTAGTACTACTCATCGTGATTATTATAATGGTGATGATAGTAATAACCACACTACCATTATTGTTGTGAATAGCATTTGTTGATTACTATGCTTCATGCATTTCTGCCTTTCATAATGACATTTATAGGAAGGAATGATATTGGAATACAGGCTTTTTAATTAATACAGGTATTATAGTGTACTGAAGTATTCACTGAAAAAAGCAACAGATATCTTGTCTATCAATTGAGATATACACATTCTTCGTTTCATGATAATTGTTAAGTCACAGCAAATGTAAAAAAATCTATATGGAGAAAAAATAATCAGGGAGAATGATTTCTGATTGTTTTGTCTCAGAGAGTCAGACCTACTTTGGGAGTGTTAATACACTCTCTTGCCTTAGGTTGTCCTAATTTACTAATATCGATATTGAAGGTTTCAGTTTCTTATTTTTAGGTAAGGAGATCAGCTGAATTTTGGAGGGTTACTGTCAGTGGGATTTGAACTTAAGTTATAGAAGTGTATATAAATCAAATATTTTAAAATAAATATTTTTTAATAAGAAAAAAGTAACCTAGTCAATGACCCATAATAATTGTACTTTATTGATTTTCGTAGTAAAATACTACATTATAAATAATTCAATTCAGGTTTATCTTGCTTTAACTAATTTGAGTGTTTTAAAAATCTTAAAAAATAAATGATGGACATTTGCTTTGCTAAAAGATTCTTTAATTATAAAAGGATTTTTGATAGGAGTCTTTTGAACAGTAATCATTTAGAATATCTGAAATATGTGTGATCTTAACAAAATATGACTTATGTATGTATTGTTTACAGTAAGAGATCATATTTTATACTGAAAGTCATACAGACTTGGCCCTGGGTTTTCACCTGGCTTCTGTATTAGTTCCTTGGGTGATTGGTTTTGGATCACATTTTTTCTTAGTTTTGTTTTTGCTCTAAAATTCTAAGGTTTTGAAAAACACTCTTGTCTAACAAGTCCTCACTTCATTTGAGAAACAGTATAGCTGATAGATGATAGAATCGAACAGCTGGGTTCCAATCCCTGGTCCAACATGTATTAGCTGTGTGATACAGTTATTTAACCTCTGGGCCTCAGTTCCTCATCAGTGAAATGTATTACATACTTATCTGATAAGAATTTTATAAAAGTTTGCAAAACACTTAAAAGAGTGGCTGGCACATAAGCATTATATAAGATATTGTTATTATTTAATTAATTGTTTATTTAATTAAAAATCTCAAACTCGCTTTACCCAGATATGAAAACTACAGAAGCACCTGTAATTAGAGAATGTTCTACCAAGGAACTTAAGAGTTGGTGGGAAAAAAAATAGGATTGAGGAACCAACCTATGAAAACTGGTGCTAAAAAAAAAAAAGGAAGAAAGAAAGAAAGAAAGAAAGAAAGAAAACACTTTTATATATTCAGTGAAATAAGACAATAATTATGGGACACTAAAAAGATTGATTGGAATGTTACCAAATGTATTTTGGAATTGACAACCAACCATATTTTCCATATTTTAAAATTAGTAATAATGGTATTTCTGAAATTAACTTCCATATATTTACCTACCCTACCATCTTTTAACTAGAAATATGTCAATTCTCATTATCCCACCTTTAAAACAAAAATTTTGTGATTTTGGTTTTTTTTGCTTTGTTACTAAGAAGCACTTGTCCCCCCTCATGGCTCATCTTCCATTCAGGCGTTGATAATTGTCTCAAAAGTTTGTATGTTGGATCTCTAGATTTCTCTTCATGATGTGGAGTGCATGTTTAGAGCAACTCTTACTCCTACTCTATAAGGTACTAATTACCACTACTGCCCAAGGCCAGAAATCCTCCTTCTGACTTCCAGGACAGAAGATTCCTCCCTGGGAATACCATGACAGGAAGTGGCCTCTGGCTACTTCTGGAAGAGCACATGCATATTTGTTTGAATGGGAGTGGATGAAATTATTGTTCTCTTCCTTTTACAGATGAGTCAACTGAGGTTGCTTATATAACTTGTTTAAGATTATAAATTTAAGTGATAGACCTAGGATTAAAACACAGACAGGCTACCACTGAACCCCGTGTCCTTTCCGTACAGAGGGTTGGGAAAGTAATGGCCTGTACAGAATTGTGCTTTGAGAATGTGTACGACGCAGGGAAAGGGAGATTTGGGAAATTGTCATGTAGTATAGACTATGTGCTCGGTGTTGTTTAGAAGTTTAAATAACTTATTTCTTTGATTGTAGAACTATTACATGATCATCATAAAATAACTTGGGAAATACAGAAAAACACAAAGAAGACAATACAACAATTCACAACTCAGAGATAACCACAGTTGACATTTCAGTGTATTTTTCCTCAGTCTTTTCTTTTTACTGTTAACAGATTGCTATCTGCAGTGACACAGCAGGGCTCAGACAATACAAGCAGTTGTGAATACTGCTTTTTCCTTTCGACATGATGTCGTATGCATTGTGCAGGCTAGAATTTGAATAACTACTTGAAATTTTTGGAAATTATAATTTGGCCTGTGTTATTCTTTTACTGAGAAGGCTTGATTTAATGAAAGGTACACAAAAATGCCAAGTTATGGGGTTTTTTTAAGAAAAAAATATTACAAGAAGAGAGCAGGTACAAGGTAGCTTAGAATTTACCAAAAATGCTATTCCATCTAGCAGGCTGTTCTTTTAGGAGGCATTCTAGAAATACAACAAGGAGACTGATGTGGAAGAAATGTTCAAACTAAGTGGACTCCTGATGTTGGTTCTGTTTCTGGAAGGGCTCCCCAGTGGGCCCTAATAGACTCCAAATCCAAGGTCAGTCCTGGATGTGGATTTGTTCCAGAATTACCTGGGGATTCCTCTCTGTTCTCTAGTGTCATCTGGTCAACACAGTGCTTACTGAGCTCTCTTTCCAGACCAGGCACTCTGCTGTGCACAGTAATGAGATTAACATGGGTTCTGCTTTCATGTAATTTATCATACAGTAAAAGAGAAAGGCTCTAAACCACCATTTGCCTGCTTAAGTGCTTAACTAAGTACCATGATGAAAGTGCTAGCTTGCTATCTATGGAAGAAAAACAGAAGGTGCTGTGAATCTTGTGGCAGGAGCTGGTGGGGAGTGAGTGGTTAGGCAAGGCGATCCTGAGATAAAAGGATATCTGCCTGTGTATCTATCTATACAGATAAGATCTGTGTAGAAGAAAGGCAGGTAAGGAAAGGATTGAAGTAGAGAAAAGAACATAGTTTCCCCAAGACAGCAGATTGAGGTTTTGAGGAAACAGAGAGGTAGGGTGGTTGGAGCGCAGCGATCAAGTGATTTGAGGTGAATCTAGACCCTCATCTGTCTTATTCTGCATGCTTTGATTCATAGCACAATAGAATATAATAAATGCCCACCAGGGGTTGAAATATCCAAATCATACCAGCAATTCAAATTTAAATGGACCTAGAAAAGGAACAATTTTAATTGCTAAGGAAGGAAATACAAATGAATGAAAATGTCTGGGAAGACAAATGCAAGAGAGGGATTGAAACAGAAATGATTGTGAAGTCAAAGCAAATTCAAAGGGCAGCTTTCCTTATTTTAATTTCCAGTGTTTCTTCAGAGGATCACAGGAACATACTCGTAAGTGTAATGCTCCCTCTTTGAAATAAACATTTTTAAACACCAAGTTTTTATTCCAAGAACAGAAGAAGCTAATGTTCACATTTTTATTCTAAATGAATTGCCAATATTTTATTCACTAGTTTCACTAAAGAGCTGGAACCTCACTGGGGTTTCTGAATTAAATTAGCTTTCAGAACCATTTAAAGTTCTTCCATTCTATTAATTCAGCAGACAATCAAGTTGTTCACTTGTTGACTTTTATCCACATGCACTCAATCAAATCAACTATCAAAGAGAGATACCTATTAGTTGTTAATTTCATATGTTAGATAGGAATCCTGGAACTCCTGTTTATATCTGTTTGATAACCTTCTAATCTTTACCAGAGTCTCACTAACAGCAGCATTAACTAGTCTGCCATCTATCTTGATTAACAACACTGAGACTCAGAAAGATGCACAACATCTGATAAGCTGAGCCCGCCAAACTTCTAACAATGCCTATAGCCCTGTGGAAAATGGGCTTCTACCACCAATCATGCAAACCCTTCAAGTTGTTTTTAAATCACAGTTTTGCAAATTATTATTTTAAGCAAATAAGAAGAGCTTGTTTTAGTGTGGGAGCTCTTATGAATAATTGGTAGGATTGAGCGCTTGGCAACGTTTTTACCTCTATTTTGTGTCCTATGAATTGGGGTTTTTAGAAATTGTTTGTGCTTCATATTGAATTACAAGTATACTGTTATCCCCGGATCAGACTAATTCAACAAATATTTATTAATCTCATTGTGACTAACACTTCCGACATATATAAAAGAAATGGAAAATACAGCTTCCTATACCATAAGGTTCTGTATATGAAATCACAGCAACTGGATTTCTTTAATAAGTGGAATTATATTGGCTTTTATGAGAGAGAGAGGGAGTGGGAGAGAGAGAGAGCAAATAAATCAATAAACATAATCTTTGTTCCACATGCTAACCTCCAAGTAAGTCTTCACGCAGTTCTTTCAAAGTCTATTTAGACCATTCTTCATTCAATTTCAATGCTGAAATGTTAAAGACATTTTACGCACCATCCATGTTGATTTTTAGCAACTGGCCCACAACCTTTCTCTCCATACTCTTCTCAGGAAGTTCTTGGTGACTTCCATATCCACCTTGTTAATGCTTCTACCACCATGACCTCATAGTTTCATGTTTTTAAAATTTCCACTGAGCCTATTCTTCTTCCCACTTCAGATATTCTTTGGTACAGCTACATCATGAAAGTTGGTTAGGACCATGCCATCTCCAATACTGTACTCCAAAAAGTTCTTTCTGAGGTTCTATGAATCTTTATCAGTCTCCCTGCTCTTCAGGTGGCTGGTTTGTGGGAAGTGGATATTAACAAGAGGTTGGAGCTGAAGAATATAGGATGAATGATTCCTGATGTGGGACTTTCTTAGATATATCCAGAATAAAGTGTGCAAAGAAAGAAGGGTTGAATTCCTATATTATGTCAGGAAGACTTTGGACTAGCACATTTTAGATATTAGTGTGATAAAATGTGATTTAGAAAAAAATGAACTCATTACCTCAGGGTGATGGACAATAAAGACATCCACATTTCTTTCTCAACTCCTATATCTGTGCAAATGACTCCTTAATTTATTTCTGAAGACAAGGTCACTCTCCTGAGTTCCAACCCTGAATTTCCAATGACTTGGGTATCTGTAAATGCATCTCCCAAAGAACCTTCAAGCTCAGCATGTTCTGATTTGTATTCATCATCAATCTTCTTACATGAGCACCATCTGGGAATTTCATTATCCATTAATGAGACCACCATTCTCTAAGTCATACAGGTTCTCTGTTTTTCTTCTCCACTTTCAATCCATTACCAACTCCTAGCAATCTTTACCTTGAAATTTCTCTTATCTATCTTTTTTCTATTCCCAAATCCACTTCCCCAATTCACTCCTCATTGTATGCCATTTTGAAAACTTCAATACACCTCTGACTGGTTCCTCCTGACCCTTGCTCACTCCTCTAATCCATCCTACCCATAACCATAGATTATTTATTTCTGAAAATTTTTAATTAATTATTGACTTATAGTTGATATACAATGTTATATTAGTTTCAGATGTACAATCATAGATTCTTTTCACAAAGCTACCTTAGTACAGTTAGCTCTGCTCAAAATTCTATTTAAGATTTTCTTTATTCATTTGACAGAAAGAGAGAGAGCACAAGCAGGGGCAGTGGCAGGCTGAGGGAGAGGGAGAAGCAGGCTCCCCACTGAGCAGGGAGCCCACTATGGGGCTGGATCCCAGGATACTAGGATCACGACCAGAGCCAAAGACAGACGCTTCGCCAACTGAGCCACCCAGGTGGCCCTCCTCTCAAAATATTTTAGTGGTTCATCTGCTTAGTGAAGTTCAGACCCTTTCAACTAGTATTCTGATTCCTCACAATTTGCCCAAAATTTCCATTTGGTTTTGTTTCGTCTAATATGTATTCTTCCATATATCTTTCTCTACCCATTGCCTGGAGTTTTACATTTCATGCATTTGCTCATGAGGTTCCTTCTGCCTCTAACTGCTTTCTTCTACGTATTTATTTGGTTACCAAAATGATTTTCAAAACTAAACCCCATTCAAATCCTTCCTCCTTCACTCCCTTCCTTCTCTCTTTTCTTCGTATGAATAGTATATTCATAGGTGGCTATTATGTTCCAAAATGACATGCAATCCTGTCATGAAGGATCTCACAGTCCAGAGGAGATGACTGATACACCAAAAGGTACAAGAAAATATGGGAGTAGAGACAAGGAGAATATAATTGAGTCTTATTTGAGGGATGTGAGGAATGAGTCAAGGGAGAAATCTTGGAGGAAAGTTGCAAGTATGCTGAATACTAAATTATGACAAAGAATTATCCAGAAGTCTAGGAGAGAAGGAAGATTTTTCCAAATTTCAGAGCTATTAGGAGCACAAGCTAGCTGAAAAAGAAAGGTGTTTGGTGAAACCATCAGGAGGTAAGTCTTGCTTGAGCTCAAATAATGGAGGAAGAGAGCAGCAGAAGATGATATTCAAGAGGTAGGTATGGTTGGGGAGGAATTGCTGTACTGTGTTTAAAAACTTAGAATTTGTCCAGATGATGGGAACCATGAACGGATTTGAGCATGAAATGACCACATTTACATTTTTAGGTGGACAAAGCAGGAAGTTATGTTAAGAACAGATTTGAGGGGGGAAAAAATCCACAGCCAAAAACAGTAGATGGAATATATTAACATAATCTGTGGGAGAAAGAGAATTAAAGGAGGAGAACAAAAATACTTAGTAGTTAATATTGGTAGTGTTCTATTAATTCATGTTGGATGTTAGGAAAAGAGAGTCAGTGGTGACTCCAAGATTTCTAGTTTGCATAATTGGTTGGATATGGTGCTATGAAAGAGACTAAAACATAATAATACATAAGAAGCAGGCTTGGTGGGAGAAAAGTGAGATGAAAAGATTGAAGATAAAATTGAACGGCCTCACTGTCTCAGGTGAAGATGAATGAGGTTAGGTAATATACATAATACATGGACACTACTTGAAGCTCAGGTGGTAGGTCTAAATTGAGCTTTAGATTTGAGATTGGTTAGCACCCAGACGGTATTTTACATTTGGATTGCATCTCTAGCAATGCAGTGTACCCTCGGAGGAAGCCTGAAGAAATAGATGGAGAAACAACAACCTAGGAAGTAGGCAGAGAAGAAATAACCGAAGGAAAAAAAATCAGAAACATACTTTTCCTTTGATTTCAACATCCCTCTTTTCTTTGAGTTCCCAAAACATTTGACACTTTTTGGGCTGGGGCGGGGTGGTGGGGGGAGAAAGGTAGGAGTTTTTTTCTTCTATTTCCCTTATTCTTCAGTTACATTCTGGTTAGATTAAAGGAAATTCATTGGGTCATGTTTACCGGTGGATGGATTTGCTATTGCAAGTTGATGCATTGTGGTACTAAGATCTCATTGTTCTTCCCATTGCCTTTGAGAGTTATAACTGATAAGCTGTGCCAGGACTCTCTTGAAAGTGTCTCTTAAAAGTGTCTCTTTTCTTACAAACCCTAAATTCTCATCACTTCTGGTGAGTAGCTGGAGAATTAAGAATGTGAGATGGTAGCCTTGTAGGGGCTTTGGGCATCAGATACATTCTCCAAAGCAGCATTAGCAGAGAACACTGTGCTGGAGTATTGGGCCCTAGCCCAGCTAATTCTGAAGTGATAATGCACCTATTTATCTCTGTGCCTTGTATGTATTGCTTCCTTAGTCCCTTCCTTAGTCCCAAGAGACAGAAGAAATTGTCAGGTAAAGGTAGAATTCAGGCATTCCTAGCTTTCCTTCCTCCACCTCAACACTCCTTTGTTACTTTATATCTTATATTTTTATATATTTATATTTAATATAAAACTACATTATGGTTTATATTTTAGTTATTTTTACCTATCTCTTATCCCATCTGTTGTACCCTAGGCTCTTTGAAATTTCATTCTCACAATGAGGAAAGGTATTTTTATTTTTAACAAAATACCAGATTCTTAGATAGTTTGAAAGATTATGCTAACCTACATCATTCTTAGTTAAAGGTAACAAAAATGACTTATTAGAAACATGATTTGACAACATTTTGTATGATGTCTACAATTGCGATTTGAAATCAGGATCATAAACAAAAACCAAGATTGATGATAGTGCTATATACAATTTATCCTAGTAATTCAGGGCCTTATTTCATGCTTCATAATCAAATTATTATATCTTTCCCTCTGCAATAAGATATGTGGGCTTTCCTGTAGTCATTTCAGTAGGTGCAAACAATATTATGGTATTTGGGAATCTATAGTTCAGTGTCCAGAGGGAGCAGTGTCATGATTTTGATGTTGATTGGGTAGATAAGGATGAGAAAACCTAAGTCCCTATGTGGAATATGCAATGTACTTCTCACTTTTTTTAAATTAACATATAATGTATTATTTGTCCCAGAGGTATAGGTCTGTGAATCATCAGGCACACATTTCACAGCACTCACCATAGAACATAACCTCCCCAATGTCCCTATCCCTACCTCCAGGCACCCTATCTCTACCCCCCAAGCCCCAGAAACCCTCAGTTTGTTTTGTGAGATTAAGAGTCGCTTATGGTTTGTCTCCTTCCCGATCCCATCTTGTTTCATTTTTTCCTCCCTACCCCCCATAACCCCCCACCCTGACTCTCAAATTCCTAATACCAGAGAGATCATATAATTATCTTTCTCTGATTGACTTATTTTGCTTAGCATAATACCCTCTAATTCCATCCACATTGTTGCAAATGGCAAGATTTCGATTCTATTGATAGCTGCATAGTATTCCATTGTATATATATACAACATCTTCTTTATCCATTCATCTGTTGATCTTTCCATAGTTTGGCTACTGTGGACATTGCTGCTATAAACATTCAGATGCACGTGCCCCTTTGGATCACTACATTTGTATCTTTAGGGTAAATACCCAGTAGTGCGATTGCTGGGTCATAGGGTAGCTCTATTGTCAACTTTTTGAGGAATCTGCATACTGTTTTCCAGAGTGGCTGCACCAGCTTGCATTCCCACCAACAGTGTAGGAGGGTTCCCCTTTCTCTGCATCCTCCCCAACATCTGTCGTTTCCTGACTTGTTAATTTTAGCCATTCTGACTGGGGTGGGATGGTATCTCACTGTGGTTTTGATTTGTATTTCTCTGATGCCGAGTGATATTGAGCACTTTTTCACGTGTCTGTTGGCCATTTGGATGTCTTCTTTGTGGAAATGTCTGCTCATGTCTCCTGCCCATTTCTTGATTGGATCATTTGTTCTTTGGGTGTTGAGTTTGATAAGTTCTTTACAGATTTTGGATACTAGCCATTTATCTGATATGTCATTTGCGAATATCTTTTCCCATTCTGTCAGTTGTCTTTTGGTTTTGTGGACTGTTTCCTTTGCTGTGCAAAAGCTTTTGATCTTGATGAAGTCCCAGTAGTTCATTTTTGCCCTTCCTTCCTTTACCTTTGGCGATGTTTCTAGGAAGAAGTTGCTGCAGCTGAAGTGGAAGAGGTTGCTGCCTGTGTTCTCCTCAAAGATTTTGATGGATTCCTGTCTTACATTGAGGCCTTTCATCCATTTTGAGTCTATTTTTGTGTGTGGTGTAAGGAAATGGTCCAGTTTCATTCTTCTGCATGTGGCTGTCCAATTTTGTACTTCTTACTTTTAACACATGCACTGAGGGTTTCTGTTCTTTGGCTCCTCAAGATGGCACACTTAAGATTCTCATTAATTTACTTAAGATTTCTCATTAATTTAATTTAGGAGCACCCTAGTTTCTTGGCTGACTGGTGCATGCATGATAGCTTGGTGCCCTTATTTTATTATCTGTTCAGAGGACCCTTTCCAATGGAAAGGGAATTATTTAGATCTGCGAATGTGTGTTTTATGCAATCAGCTAATATTTTTGAATATGGCTAGGTACAAATGATTTAAATTTCCTTAAAAGATTAATTTGATTCACTGGTGCTATGAGCCTAAAACTGAATATAAAGACTCTAAACTGGAATGAACATAGCCAACACGTTTGCTCAAGCTAACCAGGTTATTCTCTGTTTATACACAGTAGCAACAACTTCTTCTTCTTCTTCTTCTTCTTCTTCTCTTCTTTTTTTTTTTTTGATATAATGTTTTATTGGAACACAATCCTCATTTATTTACATATTGTATACATAGTAACTTCTTAAGGCTGAAGGATTCACTTAAGTTTTTCAGTTCTAATTTAATGAATTTTTAGAAGGGCAGTTGTGTATTATGGTGATATTAAAATTTGGAGGTCCTCAAAGATATTATGTCACATCATCACCAACTTGTCAATACTTATTATTAAATATAGGACAGGATTTCTATCTTCAAGAGTTTATAATCAAGTTGAAGAGAAAGTGAAAAGTTAAAAAGGCTAACAATACAAAACTAGAGTACATGAAATGTCAAAAGGCAGTGATTCAGTGATCATGGGTGTGTTAATATCATTTTGTGATCCTGATTTCAATTTTTTTTTTGGATACATATCCAGAAATGGAATTGCTGGATCATATGGTAGTTCTATTTTTAATTTTTGAGAAACTTCCATTCTATTTTCTATAGAGTGTGCATTGTTTTGCATTTCCACCAATGGTAATAAAAGGGTTTGGATTTCTCCATAGCCTTACTAACATTTGCCTTTTTTTTAATAATAGCCATCCAGAGACACTATCACAATAGCCAAGATATGGAAACAATCTACATGTCCATCAACAGATGAATGGATGATGAAATGTGGTATACACGTACAATGGAATACTATTCAGGCTTCAACAAGGAGGAAATTGTGTAATATGTGTCAGCATGGAGGAAACTTGAGAGTATGATGCTAAGTGAGATTAACCAGGCTCAGAAAGACAAATATTGCATAATTCAACTTATTCAAGTTATCAAAAGTAGTCAAATTCATAGAACCAAAGATTGGAATGGTCATTGCCGGTGGTAGGGAAGGAGGAAATGGAAAGTTACTAACAATGGGTATAAAATTCCCGTTAAGCAAGATTAATAAGTTCTGGAAATCTGCTGTACCACATTGTCCACAATAATGTATCATATACTTGAAAGGTAGGGCTGTAGGTCTTATGTTCAGTGTCCTTTCCACAAAAAAGGGCAGTGAACTAAACTTTAGAATGAAGTTTAAATTTATCTTAATAAAATATTCCCTTGACCTCTTATAATTCTGCAAATTTCCCCTGTTCCTGTTAAAAGCCTAGGAAATGGAGCTGTTGCAAGTGCTCAGTCCATTTTGTAAGGTGTGAATAACTTCTGAAAATTTAAGAGAGAAGAGCTTTATCAGTGAGGTCAGACGAAATGCATTATATCATATCACGGCCATCAGAGTTCTATTTCTCCAGAGTCACTCAGGTATGGCCACAGAGCCCAGGCTTGGATATTGCTGTCTTGTTTTCGGCACAAATGCTGGCAATCACAGAAGGAAAAACAAATTATTTTATTTTTTGATGTTGGTGATTCTGGTCCAGGTCCTAATCTGAAAACTTAATCTAGAAGTGACCTGGAAGTTTCCATCATGTTGATGACTGCCTTTTATCAAATTCCATTTTCCCAGATTTCTTGGCAAAGGCATATTTTCCCTAGTTGAAACCCAATGTTTTAGTCTTCTCATATCCTCTGTTCTGAACTGCTGTTCGCTTCCCCTCTTGGCTCAGTTCAGACGATAATAACCTTCAGCCTTGTTGGGGGCTGGGGTGCTGATGGGCTACCTTTCTCTTCTGTCAAGTTCCTCTTAGAAAACAACATTAAGTGGATCTCTCTTTTTTTTCTCTGCGTTAGTTTTTTAATTCAGCAAGTACTTTTAAATCTTCTCTCTTCCTGTGTTGAGAAGACAAAAAAAAAATTGTATGCGACTGCAGAAATTTTGTTTTATACTTTTAGTAATTTTCCCCTCCATTCACATGTCCTCTAATTTATAGTGAATATTCGACAGGGTCACATACGTCTGGATACTCCATTTTATTAGAAAGGCTGGGCATATGGGCTATTTTCCCATAACTAGACTAATGTTATTTATATATGTGTTATCTCCCCTAGGGCTCCTGCCATTTTAATTTTTGTTTTAAAATTTATTTGCTCTTTGTTTTCTTGTATTTTTTAGGACTCAAAATAAAATAAAATAAAATAAAATAAAATAAAATCAGAATTCTTCCTGCCTCCACAAATGGTATTTTGGTACATTAAAATTATGACAAACTTACTATCAGAAGTCTCATTTTTTTACCTTCATCCCATCCACTAATAATGAGAACATCTCAGTTACAATAATTGTATTAAATGTTTAACATTACAAAGCACTGAGAGAGCATTTCAAAGCTGACTTTCTTGATCTGTCAGCCACAGAGGGATTCTCTTGAGCACAGCTTACTGTAAGGAAGGAATATTTTCATTGCTAAGAGGACATGTGAAAGAAAATTAACATTTGTTGATCATATAATGTGTAACAGACACTATGCTAGGTATTTTTTCTCAGTTATTTTTATAATAGCCTTATGAAATAGGAATTCGTGTATTCAACTTATAAACATGACTCAGTGGTAAAGTACCTCAGCCAAAGTCACGTGACTAGAAGGTGAACAAGCTGGGGTTAAGCGAAGTCTACTAGCTCTGTAGTCCATGTACTTTCCTCAATGTATTCTACTGCCTTCTGGCATTATGGCAGTGTGAAAAACATTGGACTAGAGAGAAAAAAAACCTGCATCTAAATCCACTTCAACAGATGTGGATCCACAGCAAACTCTGGCTTCTGGGCCACTGGCTCCCAATTTGTTGAGAATAAAATACCTCCCAAATTGATTGCCAGAATTAAACAAGATTTGTATGTATAAATCCTTCGTAGAAGATGATTAGTACCAACACGTATTCACTTGTATGGTAGGTATTCTACTAAATAATGTATCTATAAACATACTCATTATTAAAAAAAAACCTGTGTGTTTTTTGTTTGCTTTGTATTTTTATTTTATTTTATTTTATTATTTTTTTGTATTTTTATTTTAGAGAAAACAAATGATGAGGGCAGGTGGAAGGGGCAGAAGAAGAGGGAGAGAGAAAATCTTCAGCAGGCTCCATGCCCAGTGCAGAGCCTGACACGGAGCTCAATGTCACAACCCTGAGATCATAACCTGAGCTGAAATAAAAAATTGGTTGCCTTAAGCCTCTGCCTTAGGCTTAGGTCATGATCTTAGAGTCCTGGGATCAGGGACCCACGTAGGGGTCTCTATTTGGTGGGGAGTCTGCTTCTTCCTCTGCCTCCCTCCACTTGAACTCATGCTCTCCTTCCCTCTCTCTCTCTCTCTCTCTATCACTGTCTCAAATAAGTAAATAAAATCTTAAAAAAAAAAAGAAGGTTGGTCACTTCACCAACTGAGCTACCCAGGTGCATCTTATATGGTTATTTTTATCCCCACTTTACATAAGGAAATTGAGGCACAGATAGGCTAAGTAACTAGTCCAAGTTCATGTGAAGACGAAGATGACGAACCAGAACTTGAACCCAGAAGATCAGGACTCAGAGTGCACGCTTTTAACCACCACTGCATATCGTGCTATAAAATTAGGGCTTGTGGGGCTTCTGGGCTGAGCGTGGAGTGTGCTCGAGATTCTCTCACTCTCTCTTCCTCTCCTCTCCCCCTCCCCCACTCACACATGCTCTCTCTCTTTCTCTAAATAAGTAAAATCTTAAAAAAAATAAAATTAAGGATTAGTATGATAATTTCAGACTTCAAAATAATTAGGTGAGATCAATGTCAGCTAGTAGCTTTGGAGAAGTGGAGCTGAAATTGTTCAACATCCTAGTATCAAAAATGTGCCATAGGAATTATTTTAGAGAAGGTCTATCTCGTCCACCACCATATCAGGATGGAGCCAGGCAGTCCTTGTGGTTCCACTAACCTTGCTCAGATTATCTACAGTAATCTTCTCTTTCCAAAGACACTCTGGTGTTTTAGCGACATGTCTACTGAAGAAGGACTTGAAGGCTCCAGAAGGCTAATGTTCTCTTAGAGATGTAATTATATGTTCATAATAACATAATGTAAGAATATTTGTTCATAATACAAGCATAAAAAGAGGGAACTCTCTTTGAGCATTTGTGTTAACAGTTTAGGGCATACATTTATACCAGTATGCTTCTACTCCCAACCCTGACCTCCTAACTAGGATAAACATGAATACTCTGCATGCAATTTTTCCCTGGGTCTTGATGTAGCCCTAGAATACTTCTTAGCGTCACCCTGGAATGCCACTACTAATTTCCACTCTACTGTCCATTATTTCCTTTCTTCTGCTTGCTTCAGGTTTTGTTTCCTCTTCTTTTTCCCCAGTGTCTTACGGTAAAAGTTTAAGTTATTAACTTGGGATCTTTCTTCCTTTTTAACATAGGCCTTTGCAGGTATAAATTTCCTTAGAAGCACTGTTTTAACTGCATCTCATTAGTTTTGGGGATGTTGTGTCTTCATTTTCATTCATCTCAAAGTATTTTTAATTTCCATTTTGATTTCTTTAATCCAGTGGTTATTTAGGAGTGTATTGTTTAATTTTCACCTATTTTGTGCTTTGAAAATTCTGTTATTAATTTTTAATTTCATTCTACTGTGGTCAGAGAACATACCTTGTGTTATTTCTATCCCTTTAATTTGATCAAAGTTTGTTTTATGGCCTAGCATATTGTCTATCTTGGAGGATGTTCTATGTGCATGTGAGAAGAATGTACATTTTACTGTTGTTAAGTGCCGTGTTCTATAAATGTCTGTTAGGTTTAATTGGTTTATTGTCGTTCAGGTCTTCTATTTCCTTGCTGAGCTTCTCCTTAGTTGTTCGATTCTTAGAATGTATTAATTATGGAGGCTGGAAAATTCAAGTTCAAGATGTCAGGAAGGTAGGTTTCATTCTGAGGTTTCTTCTTTTGATTGGGAGGTGGCCATCACCTTGCTGTGTGCTCACATGACATGTGTGCATGGAGAGAGATCTTTTCCTTTTCCTACAAGGGCACTAATCCCATTCTGAGGCCCCACTGTCATGAACTCATTTGACCTTAACTATCTCCTAAAGGCCCCATTTCCAAACACTCTCAAAGTGGGGATTAGGACTTCAACATGAATTTCAAGGGAACACAATTTACTCCCCTTAGTCCATGACAACTGTCCTGGTTTTCCCAAACTCCAAGCATCTCAGAGAGTCTTGTCTGACCACTCCATCTGTTTTAGAGACCTTATTTTGTTCACACAGTATACTGTCCATACTTCCATCATAGAACTGATCACACTGAGCTATTACTGTCCAATAGCTTCCTTAAGGTGGAATCTGGCCTTATTCATCTCTGTATCCCAAGGGCCTAGCACAGTGCCTATCACAGAACAGATGATCAATAAATATTCATTAAATGGATAAATCAGTCTTGAGTAACCTATTCTCTATTACTAGAAATGTCTCCTTTATTTTAAAATAGTAACCATATATTCGGAAAAGAGCTAGGTAAATGTTAAGAATATAACATCTGTGGTACATAAATGTATTCAGAAGGAAGAAAACATTTTAACTTGATTTAAGCTTCCTGATGACAGGTTTGATTCTGGGAATCCGTGGCTCTACACTGCAGATGCCACCTTACATTAAGGAGCACAGAGCTGCTTGTGGCTATAGAGATGCCTTCTGTGTATGCAAATGCTGACATGTATGACTAATGTAGGCACCCTCTCTTTTGAGTTAAAAAAAAAAAGATTCTCACCTGAATTTTTTCAATGCAAATAGAAGCATAAATAAAGATTTATGTAGAAATTGCAGATGGCTGAAACAGAATGAATGTGAAAAAGAGGTCAGATGAGAACAAAAAAATCCGTGCTGAAAGTTTATCTCCATAAAAACCTTAGTATTTCTGCACTTGGTGTTTGTTTTGTGTTATTATATAATATTTATTATTTTTACAGATCTTCCTTGACTTATGGCGAGGTTATAGTCCCAATAAACCCACCTTATGCTGAAAATATAGTAAGTTGAAAATGCATTTACTACACCTAACCGACCAAAAATCAGAGCTTAGCTTATCCTACCGTGAACTTGCTTAGAACACTTGCATTAGCTTACGGTTGGACAAAATCATCTAACAAAGCCTATTTTATAGCAAAGTGTTGAATACTGAAAGTGAAACACAGAATAATTTCATTGTATGGAATGGTTGTTTAAGTGTTTTGGTTGTTTACTTTTGTGATTGTATGGCTGTGAGCTGAGGCTCACTGCCCCTNGTTAGAACACTTGCATTAGATTACGGTTGGACAAAATCATCTAACAAAGCCTATTTTATAACAAAGTGTTGAACACTGAAAGTGAAACACAGAATAATTTCATTGTATGGAATGGTTGTTAAGTGTTTTGGTTGTTTACTTTTGTGATTGTATGGCTGTGAGCTGAGGCTCACTGCCCCTGCCCAGGGTTATGAGAGAGGGCTGTCCTGTATATCGCCAGTCTAGGAAAAAGCAAAATTCAAAGTGCTGTTTCTATTGAATATGTATTGTTTTCACACCATCATAAAGTCAAAACATCTTAAGTTGAACCATTGCAAGCTGTGGACGGTCTGAATACTCCAAGTACTTAAGCATCTCATATACTTTATTTTGTTTAATCCACATAACAGCCCTGGGAGGTGAACTAGTTAAATTTGAGTTCATGCTCTGCTTTTGTTTACATTCTGAATTTTCCTTTCATGGGCTCTAATCAGGATTTGGGGTCAGATTCTTAGATATATTTGCTAACATGCCAAGCCATAGTGGGTCAGGCTTCCCAATTATAAATACAAGTGTTATCCCCCTTTTCCTTTCCTACAAACAAATGAACATTTGTGCATTTACTATTTTGGACTGGTAGAATCTTTCATTAAGGTTAAATGTTGTTCATTGAAAACCTTTCCATGGACTGTTAATCATTTGAATCTAGCTATTCTTTTTACTTCCTCTTGTGTTTGTGGTTAATTGAGGAGTTGCAGTGAATCCCAAGAATAGGCAATTATGACTGGCCAAGGCTGAAAGCTCTCTGAGGAAATGCCAGGTGCCACGAACCACAACCAAGGCAACTGATCTGAGCCCAGCCCCAGCCCGAGGACTCACGGAGGGATGGGTCTGTGTTTGAACTCCACTAGACTTAGGAAACTCTGAACTCTTTGGCCTTAGCTGATGAAAACTCAGAGGAAGGCAACTGTAGTGCTCCTGGAGGAAACGATGCCCCCAGAAGTCCCTTCTCTATTCCGCCATACCTCTAAATGGTAACGAGAAGCAGCCGAAAGTCTCCTGCACCCTTCCCTGCATTTTATCAAGAATTGCTCTTGTTCATCCTTGGTGAAAACCTCTCTCTCAATGAGCCTTGCAGAAATACTCCATCAATTTCTTGTATTAGAATATTCTAAAACACAAGCTTCTAGCTCCTGGAGTCACCCAACTTCGTAAAAGATCATTAGACTTAGTAGAATAAAAATAGCCTTATGTGTTTGCAGTCAGTGGTTTCTACAATGACTGTGCTTAATTATCAGATTACGTTGTGTGGGTTATAGAGTTTCAAATTTAGATACATGTGCTTTAGATAGTAAAAGATGGATTTTCACTGGGGATTTTTCTTTTTCTCAGAGTAACTATTTATAAAGCACTTAATTTAAAGATTATACTTGGAGATATTATAATAAACTGGGATACAGTATTTTACTCAGTTTACATTTAGTTTCAGGCTGCTTGCATTCTATACAATGTATTTCAAGACTTTCTAAAAGACAAAATAGACACTCTTTAAGCAGTTTACAAGATACAGATCTTTATCTCCTACAAAGGAAAGGAAACAAGAAAGCTGTAAATAATAAGTTCTGAATAGGAATGACATAAACTTCCTAATCAATGTCTTCCAGAACTGGCAAGTGACACCTCTTTGTTTTTTGCAAATAAAAACCTTCTTACCATCACAATATAAACCATTATCTCTGCAGGCAAGGTATATTTAGAAATGTACAAAATGTACATTTCCTGCCAGCCTCTAGATCAGTAGGTGGAGATCTAAAGTCATGCAAATATTACAGTAAATGCAGGCAACCAATTTCTAATTATTCCATATCAGCAGATTTGTGAGGAATATAATTTATTAAAAAAGAACAGTTTATGATCAGCAGACCTTGGTTATGACTGTTTAGGAATTCAGTGCATTTT
Source organism: Ailurus styani (assembly GCA_002007465.1). Classification (NCBI taxonomy): domain Eukaryota; kingdom Metazoa; phylum Chordata; class Mammalia; order Carnivora; family Ailuridae; genus Ailurus; species Ailurus styani. The sequence goes on from LNAC01000289.1 coordinate 489,690, forward strand.
GATCTAATCACAAAATCAAAATATTCATGAAACACAATGATATCTCCCCAAAGCAGCCGGGCAGCCATTAATTTTGAAATTCGGGTAATTTATTAACACTTATCTGAAGCTGTAAAAGCTTACCTCTGTGTTTGTAATATGGGGAAAAGTGAAAGCAGTTTTAAAACTGATTCCTAATGATTTATAATGGTTTGCTGTAATTTGAGCCAGAAATTCAATTAAAATGTATGTCTAGTTTTGTTTCAAGATCTTTAGTTAAAAATTCTATTAAAATTCTATTTCCTTCTTGCATTAAATGTATCTGTTATCTGCATATACAAGAAATATAAGAAAATTCTATCATTTATTCCCCGGTCTCCATAAATGCTTTAAAAAAGCATTCATTCTTATTTCATAATTCTGCTAAGGTAGCATTTGGAATGTATATATAGTAGAGGAAGAATTACTGTATATGCTATTTTCTCAGTAAGGAAAGAAATCTAACACTGAATACTTTAGGGACAATTCAAGCGATACTGGCCACTTTAAATGGAGGAAAACAAATAAAATGAAACAGACATTTTTGGCTCCAAATTATTCACTTAATAGATCGTCTCTGGGGCATTTAAAAAATATATAACTCTCCAAAGAAAAGGGTAGGGTCTGGAGTGAGGTATGGGGAAGACTTTCCACTGCCCGGAGGCAAATACAAATAGATGAACACTTGGGAAAAAATTATCCTAGGGTATGAGATTCTTTCAATTATTTAAAAAACGAAATAAGTTTAATGGGTTAATTGAAGGAGAACCTGATTGCTTTTTTGTTTTCTGATATTTTCTTGAAGTTTGTGAAACCGTGTAATAATTGCCAAGAACAAACATTAAAAGAGCTTATTTGTGTCTTAATTGTGTGGTACCACAATTAAGGAAGTCTATAAGTAGAAATAGAAATAAAGCTATAAGTTATTGAGCATTTGGTACAGGGATATATGGACAGCTTGCATGGACCTCTAAATAGTTCAATCTCTTCAATGGTATATGTACCATACAGTACACACAAATACTGTTATTCACATTTCACTCAAATGGTAGCAGAGGCACAAAGTTTCATGGAACTGGTAAGTGGAGGGGCTAGGATTTGAATCTAGAAGGGCTATGACGAATCTCCTTTTCAACTTGGTCATGTAGTTGGGTGGAGGAGTGGATGGCGGGCACTTCTCACTTTATAAAGCCCTGAGTCAGGCTAATGTGAGCTAACTCTGAGTTTGTGGACTGTTTCTGAGAAAGGAGAAGATTTAGTAGACAAAAGCTCACAGTCACTGAGAAGAAACAGAGTGGCATTTTCCTTGGTGTAGTTCTTGTACCTTGATAATGACAAGATTGGAGGCCTACTTGTCTACCCTCTCGTGGTGAGCTGGGGATCCTGCAGGGTGTGGGGTCTGAGAAATGGAGTGTCAAAATGCCAGAACACAAACGAAGTAAACAGTAGAAAACTTGGTCACTCAGCCAAAGGAGTACAAAGAAAAAAGAGAAGGAGAGAAAGAACCAAAAAAGACAGCAAGCAAGGAAGCAAACTAAGTTATAACATCCTATGACCCTGAGACAGAGGGAAGCCTAAGGATGAGTTGTAGCAAAGTCAAAGGGAGGGACATAGTTCTGGAGTAATTCCCAAGTGGAGATGGCTTTTAATGCTACTTGGAAAGTCACTTCTGGGCATGAGCTGAGATCTTATAAAGGGACAGAAACCAGTAAAGTGTGCAATTTGTTTGGCCCCTCTCTTTTAGAATTGCACTGAGATTTCCCTGTGTTGACCTGTTGAAAGGTGCCAATGGCCAGTGAGTTTCTATTTTATACTCCTAGGTGGGCTGGGGTCTGACAGCCAAAGACCAGCTCTCCCTTACACATTCTAGGGACAGGGCAGAGTTTGCCTGGATGAGGCTTGTTGATAAATGATGGAACTCAGAGCGGGTCCCATGCCGTAATTGCTGTGACAGTGCATATCAATTGATAGAAACAGACTCAGGGCTGAGGTGGGTGGGATCCTACAGGGCAGATGGGTAATGTACTGATGGAGGAATTTTTCTAAGCATCAGTATGGTCCAAGAATCTATCCAACAACAATGGCTAGGTGGACATGAATCTCAAATGCATTACACATTACCTAGAGCAAGGGTGCCAATGGGGTCTGTGGTCAGAGGGAGTAGATGGATTAGAGGAAATGAAAATGGGAATAGAAGGAGTAGGAGTCAAAACCAGGGTGCTCTCATGATTGAGAGAGGAGGTATTCAGAGATGACTCATAACATGATAGCATTGGGGGATATTCTGGAAGCAGCATTGCCTTGGGTTGGCTAGACCTAGGTCCTTGACACCTGAACCATTTCTTGTCATGCGTGTGCCCACAGAGAGTCTCTGTACATCTTGTTAAAAGGTTTGCATGAGCCAGGTTGGCCAGCCAAAATGCCATTGTCGCATAACCAGTGTCTAGATTTCGTTCTTCCTGGTGTGTTTATATAGAGTTGACTGTTTTTCTCAAATAGGTCCTTTAGCATTCTGTATGGCCCAGGGCCAGGTCTGGGAAGTCTTAAATTTAGAGAATGTGAGTCTGAGTGCTGGATTAATTGCCAATTATATTTCTGATGAGGGTAAGTTTTAGATACCTTGTTAGAAAATACCTCCTATTAGGCAAAGTACTTGACCTATGTTGGCATAAGAACACCTCTGCAAGGTGTAGTCATCTCTTACAATGGAATTCTGATGTCGGGTGGGTGGTGTGTGTTTCTTGGGAGGTGGCCACGTCATGATCCTCTGCCCATGTTCAAAATGGGTACAGTTGCCTCTTGAACTGAAGCTTAGCCACAGCTCCCTCAGTAGGTTCCCTGATGGGGCCATGCCAAGAATATATCATAAGTAGAAATGGAGTAGATGGTGGTTAGGGAGCAAGATAGCAGTTGTGGAAGAATTACAAATAAAAGCACAGGTGAGGATGTCCATGAGCAACACAGAGGACTGTGAGACAGCCATAATTCCCCATGCCTTGCCTTTGCTCATTGCTTGAGAATTTAATGACAATTCTTACACCAGAAACATAGGAGTTTTCTGAGCACTTTGCCCTTTTGTTTGCAATGAATTGTTTCTATTAACTAATTTTTTCCCTATAACCTGTAAATAAGGGTGCTTTTTCCTACAAGGCAGATGGCATTTGAAAGGAATACCTCTAAAGGCTGTTTGTGGAAGAATGTAGCTGACGAAAGGGTTGCATAGCAGGGGTTACATTGCCAAGTGTTACATAGACAAGACAAAATCAAATGGCCTTGACGGAAAGTGAATGCCAGTAATGTTGCATTGAAGAATTGGGATGGGACGTGATATCATTTGATTCCATTTACAAAAATCTAATAGACATTAGAGTTCTAGGGCTATTAAAAATGGCATAAGTGCACTAACAAATATTGGGAAATATTTAGGGTTTTCTGAATCCAAAATATAACATGAAATTTGAACCAACTTGTTAAAAATCAGAACAATTTTTTCAGGATTCATTGTCATAGCAAGTTAATGCATACATACTGCTTTGGTCAATATTCACTGACTTGTTCATTTTAAAAATTCACTAATGTTACTTCAAAGCAATCCTATTATCTCATTCTCATCAAACTTCTTGAAAAATGGTTTACACTCATGTTTTTACTTCCTCTGCGTTGGCTCTCCACTCCGCTGAAGTCTGGTTTATGTTCCCCCTACTCTAATGCAACAGCTTTCATTAGCTTCTCTAATAATCTCTTCATTAACTATTGTTATGGCTTGCTTTTAGCCACAAGCTTTCTTGATTTCCGTGGGGCATATCTTTCTGTCAATCACTCATTGCTTATCATTCTCCTTTCTTTTCAGTTTGTAACCAAATTCTGCTTCTCCTAAGCATTCTTCTCTGTTCTTTTCCAGTTCCATTTTGTGGTTCCTTAGGATTCTGTTCTTGATTTCTCTCCAGGACCAGAACCCAAGTCTCTGGTCTCTTGGGTCAGACTTTTTTCTAGTGTCAGTCTACCATTCCGTAGCCTACCATTGTCTTCTGCTCCCGTGCGTGGCAGTCAGATGAGTGTTTCCTCCAGCTAAATATTCACATGTATCCTGTGACTACCCTCAAAAAGGACTTTATGATCTCTTTGAGCATTAATAGTAATTTGTACTTTCTGTATTATCCAACCCTACTCTTCTATTCACAGAACCACTTGTTCTGCTGAAGCCAAAAACTAGACATGGCTTCACTTGTGTCATCTTGGTCAAATATATACAGTTTGGTACCCATTAATATTTTTAACTTTCATATTATTGCTTTCTTGTAGTTCGTTGATTTTCTTTTCCTTATTTTATCTGAATCTTGAGGTAATAAATGATGCTTTTTAATAAATGATGTTTTTACTGATTCATCCATTCATCCATCCACTTATCCATTTATTCCTTCTTCAACAATTGCTCTCTCTCTCTCTCTCTCTTTTTTTCTTAGCATTAAATTACTTTGTTTTGAAAAGGCAGCCTAAGAGGTTGACCCCCAAGAGTTTTGTACATAAGAAAGTTGAGGCTTGTCATGAGGGCACTCCAGGAAACAAATGACCACCCCTTTGTTTTATAATCTGAGAGAAGTTTTGCCAGTAATTACTTCTTATTCTTCATTGTGTGGTCTGGGACCTGTTCCTGGTTTATGGGTGAATATATATCTTGGTGGTCTTTGACATAAAGTATTTTCCCATGTGTGGGGTACCTGGGTGGCTCAGTCAGTTAAGTGTCCGCCTTCGACTCAGGTTATGATCTCAGGACCCTGGGACCGAGCCCCGCATTGTGTTCCCTGCTCAGCGCAGAGTCTGCTTCTCCCTCTTCCTCTGCTTCTGTCCTCTGCTTGTGCTCTCTCTCTCTCTCAAATAAATAAATAATCTTTAAAAAGTATTTTCCCATGTGCTTATTAGCAATTTGACTTTATGTTCATAAATTATCTATAAATTTTATGTTCATAATTAATCATATTATTGTCTCAACAATTCTTCCCTATAGGTTTATAGTATTTTCTCTATCGATTTATGAGTTTTTAGTAGAACATAAGTATTAAAATTCTGTTACATTTCTTGTAAATATTTTCTTTGTTTATTGCCTTTCAATTTTGGTAACCTTCTGAAACTTCCAGCTTTAACATTTTATAATTGTGCCTGTCACTTTCTTCATGAGTTTTCCCTTTACTTAACAGCTATAAAAATCTTCTTTCCTCTAAAGACTTAATAAATATGTGCTTACAATTTTTTGGATTTTTTGGGTCAGTCTATTCTACATTTAATTCCCAAATCCATCTGGAATTTTAGCACAAAGTATAAAGGGAAAATGTAATTTTTTCCTTAAATACTTCTCAATTGTTCCAGCACCTTTAAAAAGTAATTTTAAATTGCCCTCCAATCTGTGATACCCATATTATACCATACTAAACTTTGATATGTTCTTTACTCTGTGTCTGGGCTACTTATTCTCTTCTGTTAATTTGTCTATGTAGCCTTATCACATCTTCAATCATAGTGGCTTTATAATATATTGCATTCTGGGAAGGTTAGTGTTTCCCTTTCTCTATTAAGCTTCTTTTTCAAAATGTCTTTAGCCATGTATTACTGTTTATTCTTACTTTGACAAATATTGGTATAATTTGTGATGTTCTGTGTGTTTCTCATGTCTCAAGTTACCCCAAAGAGATATTTTCACTGAGGCCATAAGAAAGGCTTTTGACAACGTATAAGGATCTTGTGAAAAAAGCTTTGGATGAAATAAAAGACAGAGATTCTAGTTATGACCTTGAACAAGTTACAATTTCTTTTAATACCACTTTCTCATTTATAAAGTGAGGGATTTATTCTATACAATTTTTAAGCTTTCTTTCGACTCAGGCTTTTTTACATACAGAGCTCTGATGTTAGAAATTTAAACCATTCATTTATATATTCATTTATTCTCTCATTAAGTTTCTGAATAATTCTGGGGACAAGGGAATGGTGGTAGGGATGGGATGGAAGGAGGCAAAGAAGATAAACATATGCATAAAGTATAATTCTAATCATCAAGTAATTGATGAGAATGTATTTGTTTATCTCTGCCACTAGACTATAAACTCTGAAAGGATAGAGCTTACACTTGTTTCTTATACCTGACAAATAATAAATGCACATAAAGAGGATTTGTTCTGTGAATAAACACTGACTTCTGCAAGTCAGAAGAATACCCTCCAAAGTGACCATGACCACAACTCCATAGTCTTCTCTCTCTAACTGTCCTTTTCCATGAAAATCTACCTCTTTCTGTTTTAATCTGCTAAGTCAGCTTTGTCTTCTGGCTTACACTTTTGGGCCTAGCTCCAGCAACACAAGATCAGAAGCTGGATACATGGTGGAATAAGTACCTGACTCCGGCCTGGACCTTAGTAAATTATACTTGGTGCAATGGGAGTGGAAAGGAGGACTCACCCCAATCACTACCCAGGATTTTCAGAAATTTCCTAAGATCACTCTCTTTCCTATTTCCAATCTTCCTTCATTTTAATCCTATTTCTGATCATTTCTGATTTTGTATCTTCTGAGGTTCTTTGGAGTTGTTTTTCACACTTGTTTAAACCACAGCTTTTTCTAACTGACTCTGAGTGTCTGTCAGTCCAGCTGTGGCTATCCACAGAGTCTAGAGTCTAGAGTGGAAACACTTGGCCAGCTGCATTTTAATCTTGCCCATTCCACTGGTACTTACCTAGACCATGTCCTTTACCCTGTGAAGAACTGACTGTTTGGGATCACCTGCTATCCCTAGAAAAAACTTCCAAACTAAAAAGGAAGTGGTGCTACTGAGAGAGCATTAGGAGACTATTTTTCTCTTTTTTTCCTCAATTTAAATTGTGATTAAATCCATGTAGTATATTACACATTACATGTAGTATGTAGTAGATGTTACACTACAAAATATAAAATTTGCCATGTTAACAATTTTTTGGTGAAAAGTTCAGCGATATTAAGTATTTCCATATTTTTATGCAACCATCACCACCAACCATCTTCAGAACTATTTCCATTTTATAAAACTGGAACACTAGAGACAATAAACAAAAACTCCCTATTCCTCTCTCTTCATCATGGCAACCATCATTCTACTTTCTGTCTCTATGAATTTGACTACTTAGCATACCTTGTAAAAATGGTACTATACAGTATTTTTTTGGTATAACTGGCTTATTTCACTAAGCATAATGTGCTCAAGGTTCATACATGCTGTAGCATGTGTCAGAATTTCCTTTCTTTTTTAAGGCTGAATAATATCCCACTGTGTATATAGACCACATTTTGCTTACCCATCCATCTATCGGTGTACACAATAAGGCTGCCATAAAGTTGGGTGTACAAATATCTCTTCATGACCCCACTTTCAATTCTTTCGTGAATACACCAAATTGCTGGGTGATACGGTAATTTTAGTTTTAATTTTTTAAGAAACAAGGATACTGTTTTCAATACTGGCTATACCATTTTATATTCCCACCAATAGTACAAAGGACTCCAATTTTTCCACATCCTTTCCAACACTTGTGTTTGTTGTTGTTTTAATAGTAGCCATTCTAATGGGGGTGAAGTTGTGTCTCATTCTGGATTTTTTCGTATTTTCCTAGTGATCAGTGATGTTGAGCATTTTTTCATGTGTTTCTTGGCTATTTGCACATCTTCTTTGGAGAAATGTTTATTTATTTAAATCCTTTGCCCACAGGAGCCTATGTTTTAAAAACTTGCATCATATCCTTTTTCACTTTTTTCAACTTTTCCAAGATCTAACTTTCCTTCAATGAACAATTAATTTTTACCTCTTCTATGAAGCTCTCCCTGATTGATTTCCCTAGGTAGAATTAATGGCTGCCTTTTCTATTTTTCATCTATAGCTTGTATAACCTCTTGAAAATATTTCTTCTGGTACCTCATAATCATCCTATCAACAAATAAGCTCCCATCTAAACATGAGGTCATAGCAACCATGTTTTATTAATCTTTGCACACATATTATTTATTACTGTATCTGGTACATGGTAGGTGCTCAGTGAATTTCTCTTGAATGGAAAAGTCAATATATTAATTATCTACTTTTAAAATAAAATGTTTATTCTAATAGACAACTGAGCAGTTCAATTATGGCTTCTTAAGAAATTAACAAATGGTGTCTATTAAGGCCACTTGAATTGTTGTTCTTTACTATGAAGAATGGGTGGTGATCCTTAACTCCGACTGAACATTGAAATCATCTTAATTTTTGGGTTTAACCTCAGAGACACCAGGTGAGGGCTGGGAACTGTATTTTTAAATTCAGGTTATTTGAATGTGTGGCCCAGACTGAGAACCATGAAGAATCACTGAAAACTGTGACCACAAATTCTATTGCTCTTTTTCAGCTTTATGGGACTGAGTTACACTAGTGTTACATTATAGGGGACAGCTCACCTACTCATGAGAATTAGTTTGTAGGTCTACTCACTTCCTAAATTTTCTTGCCTGTATTGAAATAATCCAATACCTCTTCTCTATACCTCATATCCCTTATAATCAATCACATTATAATCTATTTAGTAGTTTAACAGTCATGAGAGTGTTCCTATTTTATTTTAGTTCTAGAGACATAAGTTCAGGTATTACCAACTCAGACATTTTGAATCCATGGAATCAGGTAAGGGGCATGAAATATCTCCAAGTTTGAGCTATTTCCATGTGGAATGTTATCAAAGTTGGCAGGGAAATGTTGGTAACCTCTTTGCACTGGTAGATGTGGATTTTATAATTACTTATGACTTTTCTTCTTTTATTGTCTCTGGCTCTAGCCTTGGCATTCTTTTAATGTGCATTTCTGTACAAATTAGAAAAGCAAGAGTTAAGATGTGGAACTTATGTGTCTGGCCACAGATGTTCAGAGCAATTCAGCGTGTCAAGCTGAGGTCAAATGAATAGGGAATGTCATTACTAAATGGTAACATTTTCTGAGAGCTTTAAAGAAATTCAAGTCCTTTTTAAATCTACATTTATTTTATCTTTTTTTCAGGGTGATAGGTTGCACTTCTAGTTCTTGTCAGAGATTTGTACATTAAAATGACTTTAAATTTAACTATTCTAGAAGTCAACTTTCCAAATAGTATTTCAGGCAGCACCAGAAGAAGACATACAATTTTATTTGAGATATAGACTTCTTTTTAAATTCAATGAGATATACTTGTTTATTTGTAAAGCTGATGTGACGTATGTCTATATATCCCTTTGATATATTAACAAAGACTCTGGGAGTTAGGTCACGTTTTTAAATTTCATGATCTGAATTATAGGTATCAATTCAATCTTTTCACAGTTCATTATTTTTTAAAATTTTTTTAAAGATTTTATTTATTTATTTGGCAGACAGATCACAAGTAGGCAGAGAGGCAGGCAGAGAGAGAGGAGGAAGCAGGCTCCCCCCTGAGCAGAGAGCCTGCTGTGGGGCTCAATCCCAGGACCCTGAGATCACAACCTGAGCTGAAGGCAGAGGCTTTAACCCACTGAGCCACCCAGGCGCCCCTTCACAGTTCATTAAACTTAAACTGCTATAATGTTCAGAAGTTTAGGACATACTTATGCCAGTTTGGAAACTAACAAAATGAACTCCACACCTGTGCATCTGTGTTCTATGTTATGATGATATACATTGGTACATAGCGGGATTTGGCTATAGACCACATTACATGTATTTTAAGCCCCTGGTGTAGCATTTATAGTGCAGAGTTTGCAAAAATGGATCAATGGCAAAACTGAGTTATTGAGTGCCTGCCACCCCTATAATGCTTGTAAAGAACCGAGTCACATAGTGAGCAAGAAAAAGCGGGTACCTCCACCTCTTAATTATCTCTGGAATAGAGGTGAGCAGAAATCTAACTAAATATATAGCAGACGCTCTTGGTGCCTCATACACATCCTTTAAGTTTTTAAATTGCTTGCACTCAAGCTGATATACAGTTGGCAGCATCTCCAACATTTTGTCAACAGAGGTCTACTCAGCCCACTTGCAGAGCAGGCTGGAAGGGCCAGGGAATTACATTCTCTTTTTAGGCGCCCCCCTCAACCAGTGGTGGAGGGAAGTTGATAGATACATATGCCAGCTCCTTCTTCCACAAGTGGGAGAATCTGAAGTACGCAGTCTATCCATCTCCCAGACTTCCCCAGTTAGGTTATCTCCAAATGCCCAGAGGGGCAACTTGCTCAATAACACACCTTTATTGCTTCACTGGCACTTTTTCCATGTCTTTGTTACTTCCCCACACCCTTAACCAGTCTCGCCTGCTTCGCGCAAACTTGCAAACAAGTCCTTGTCCTAGGGTGCACTTCTGGGGAAACTCCAGTTATAATAATCGACAATGGTATATGCTTTCTTACTCTTGTTTTACAATGGAAATATGTGGGAATTCACCTAAAATGTATTGCAACTCAATACCCTAGAGACTCTGTGGCTTTAAACAACTCACAATGTCTTCCTGCACCTCCATTTCCTTATTTAGAAACTTTAACAGATGGCATAAATGATCTCATTCTTAAGACTCTGTTGTTTTAAGACCTGAATGAAGGTTTCTTCTTCCCTTATCCATGCATTCTTTCTGCAATTTACTGCTGAGCGTTCTCTCTCTAGGCAGCTTAAGGCTCTTCCCTTTCAGGATCCTCCTAGCCAATGCAAGGAGAGCTTCCCAAAAAAGTCTTTCTGTTTGATGCATTCTCTGGGAGCCCTGTTCTCACTTGTCATCAGCTCAGACTCTGGGTACCATTCCTCCTATCCCTCCCCAATACTCTGAGATAGTTGCAGCCTCAGCCTTAGAGTGTCAGGATTCTAGGCCCCCTTCTTGGAAAAACCCCTCACTTTCTTCTCCTTCCCTCTCAGATTTGTTCTGTCTTGATCCAATCAGAATTTGCTTCTCTGTGGGACTCCCACAGTGGCTCCCTACATGAGGTATAAGCACTTGCTCCTCGATCTGACTTCATTTGCACAGTTTAATAAAAAGGGATTTCATACCATACTCAATAGACGTGTACAGCCTGACAGGCCAATTCCACAGATGAGGTTGGTACCTTTTAAGGTGGTTGAAATAATTGTGAGAACTGCCAGCATGGCCTACCTTCAGTGAGATGGAAGTAAAGACAAAAGAAAATGTGAAGTAAGTGGGGGAAAGCATACTTTAAGTAATTAGTTTTTAAAAAAATGCAAACACGGTTGTTATTTTCCATGCCTTGGCTGGTCTGGAGAGGGCTGTCTTGGGTTTCCTGAGCACCTGCGGCTCTGCAGTCTGTCCTCCTGGCAGAGAGAAAGGCATTTAGATTCTGGATCTTTGTTTTCTTTTGCTTGCAGCTATTCTTAGATTTGGAATAGACATATGAATAGATAAGAGTACTATGGAGAGAGACTTCTGGGGTCAACATGGCATCACTGTTGCTCAGAAGGGGCTTCCTGCAAAAGGGCTGTCAGTCGTCATGTTTTTCAGGTGGTTTATCTCAGTTTATCAGGGCTTTGACATCCAGAGCCTTAGGATCATGGTAATTCCAACAGGCATCTCGCCATCTGAATGAATGAGAACAGATGTACAAATGTATGTGGACTTGATTAGACCCAATACTAGGCTCTAAAGCACTGAAGTAGGACCTGGACCACAGAAGCTCATCAAGGAGCCAGATTTCCAACAGTCAAATAAAGAGACGACTTCCACCCCCCTACCCCACCCCAGGGGTAAACTGGGATGACAGTGATGTTCAAATCCAACAGAGCTTCTAGTGTACAGAGGGTGACCTTACTCATATCTACCAGTGTCTGTGATGAATTTAGGGTTTTACAAGTTACTTTCTTCACATTGGTTCTGATTAAGCTAAATGTGATCATATTATTATCTTGAGTGGCAGAGGTTTCCCAAGTTAACAGGTCATTTTTATTTTTTTTTAATTTTTTTTTAAATAGTCAGATGTTTATTTAAAAATCTAATCCACCAACTTAGCGTTTTGCACCAACTCAGGGTGCAGAAAACTTCACAAGCTTCACAATCTTTTGCTTAGGTGGTGCCTTCATGGGAGCCTTATAGCAGCCATTGCTGTCTATTTAGATGCTTGCTTAGCCTTTTTTGCTTCCCTGGCAGCGCTGATGGCCTGTTCCCATTGTGCCTTCCTAACTTCAGGTTTCTGACTCCTCTTGGCCATTATATATATCAGCGAGAGATGCACCAGTGATGACCCTCTGGAATTTGACAGCACGGCGGGTTCTTTTCTTTTTAATTTCTTCCAACTGCCCCTTTTTGTGCTTTCTTCTGTAGAGGACAGTTCAGTTTATCTGTCGAGGATTCCTCTTGGAAAGGAATGCGGACCCTTATTTTGCATTAAGAAACTAGAAAACCAGAGTGCCTGGGTGGCTCAGTTGGTTAAGCAACTGCCTTTGGCTCAGGTCATGACCCCAGTGTCCTGGGATTGAGCCCCGTATCAGGCTCCTTACTCAGCAGGGAGCCTGCTTCTCCCTCTCCCTCTGCCTGCTACTCTGCCTGCTTGTGCTCCCTCTCTCTCTGTCAAATAAATTAAATACATACACACATACATACATAAAATTACCATTTAAAAAGAAAAAAGAAAGAAACTGGAAAACCTTCCTGTTGGTCCTGGCATAATGCCTGCCATGTCCGGGGTAAATCTTGTACCCACTGAAACCTCACAGCTCAACCTTCATAGCTGCAGCAGCCATGAAGAAGGAACGATGGTGAAGAGAAAGAGGACCAGGGAAAGAAGCCTTATTAACAGGTCATTTTTTAGCTCCCAAATCTTCCAAGGTTAAATCTGATTGAGGGTACACCGGGGTGGGTAAAGAAGGAGTGTTCCAGAACACATACGCAAATGACCTGGACTGTTTCTTGCCTGGATTGGAGCAAAAAGCATGGTGGGGGTGGGTTGGGGATGGGGAGGTGGGAGGTGTCTAAATCCAGCGTACCTACTGACAGTTCTCTGCAAATAATCAAGACTTGGCTTTAAGGCACCTCCAGATAAAAGAGATTTCAGGAAGGTATTTATCATGCGTCTTGTGTTAGAGTGTTTTCTTTCAGCAGACTTGAAGGCCCTTTCTGGCAGTCTCTTCATTTGCCTTATTGTGGATATCTTTACACAAGCTTAGTGTGTCAGGGACAAGAGTTTTCATCAAATATGCTTCCCACGTTCCCTGGCCCCATGAAGTTAGGTGTGCCATCTGGATCGTTCTGGCCAATGAAATAATATTTGTCAGCGCTAAGCTGAGACAGCAAAAAAAACCCATGAATGATCCTGCAGTGTCTCTCTCCTCTGTTTTGGAGACTAACAATGTTCCAGATGGTGGTGCCCTGTCAGTCTGCATCCACGAGTAGCCGTGTGAAGGACAGCCCTATATTTGATTCACACTGTGCATGTAGGGTTTGTGAGAGTGCAAAAAAAATGTACTTTCATTGTATTAAGTTATTGAGACTTGAGGGTTATTTGTTACTACAGTATGATCAGTCTATTTTGACTCACACAGACATTGGTACCTGATACAAGGTAGTGCAGAACAAAAATACAGAAGTGTGCATTTGGATTTAGTGATCAGGCCATGCACAGTGAATAAACAGAGCCTGGAGACTGGAAAGGTGGCAGTTACTGAATCCTGGCTTTGAAAAATAACTTCTTGCTAAGACAAAGCTGAGTTTATTGCTTGCCACATTAAGGAAGAACACTACCTTGAGGGAGCCCCTTGGGAAGGGTCACGGTACAACAGCATGGCATTGTGGGACACAATGAAACGGGAGTGGAAGTGGGGTTCCTTTGCTACGGCAAGTGTGTGAATAAACAGCCTGCACTAATTCTAACTAAATTTTGTTTCTGACACAGAACTTTCATTTAAAGGTGTTATTTAAAAGCCTTGCTGATTGTGGTGAGCTTGGCGTAATGTATAGAAAAGTTGAATCACTATGTTGTATGCCAGAAAATAATGTGACATTGTAGGTCAAAAGTACTCAAAAATCATTAAAATATTTTGAAAAAATAAATAAAAATGGAAAAATAAACATGATAAAATGCCTTCTTATGAAAAACATTTTTAAAATACAAATTTTAGAAACTAATGGTTCTAAAGCACCTTAACAGCTATCCGTCTTCCTGTACCGTCTTTCTCAAGCAAACTTCTAGGGAGATCATTTAACAGCTAAAATATGATCTTTTGATTTTACTAGTTGCCCAAACCACAGGACACAACTGTAGGCTCTTATTTAATTATTATTTTAGCCCTATACCCCAACAGAAATGCAGGGTGGGCCTTTATTCGTATTGTTCCCCTCGTTTCTCATGCCCACCCAGCGAAGTTCCTCTAAACATAGATTTAATGATATATCCTCCTTCCCTTACATATCCCCCTAATCAGAGCTAATCCAACCTCACTGTGTGCTGTCAGAGCACTTCATAGTTCTATCATAACATTTGACACGCGCTGACTTTGCAGTAACAGGTATTTGTGTCTATGCCTTCCACATGTCTTCTCTAATCTCCATGAATGGATTAGATCTTTTGAAAGTTTGGATGATGTGGGCCATAAGTTGGAGAAATTAGCTGTGTTAAATCAATTCTTACCAAAAAAATCTGAGCGAATAAGTTTCTTTTGTGCACTTATTCCATGTGTATTACTAAGGAAGGGATATGTTACGGTGCTTTAACAACTTCCCCAAACTTCCATGTTTTGACAGATGCAAGTTTATATCTCACATTACATGTACAAAGTGGATCAGTATGGATTTCTACACCATCAGTGACTCAGGGATACAGAATGACAGAAAACTTGACATCTTGAATGTTCTTGGTAGCTATAACAGAGGAAGAAAGATTCTGGAGAATCACAGAAGAGTTTTGCACTGCCTAATCCAGACAGGTCACGGAGAGAGAGCTGTGAGGCTGTTGAGGAGCTATTAGGTTCTAAAATCTGTATTTTCAATTTGTTATTCAATGAGCAGGGTTTTTTAGTAATACTTCTGTATTCAAATTCTAATGTGCTGAAACCAAAACTAAGCTAAGATAGCAAATTAGCAAAGACTATCTATTTAAATGGTTGCAAGAGAACCACCTCCCACCACTTTTGTTCCTACAGGAGTTCAAAGTGGGTTTGAAAGGAGAGTGAATGTTACAGAGTAAAAAGGAGACAGTCTATTAGGGTGAGACTTTTAGAAGGGGTGTGGGGTGTGGGGAAGTTCTGCGATCGCCGCGATTGGCCTTTAGGTATATTTGGTTGTCCTTGTTCAGCTGCAAGTGAATAGAAAAACAGGTCAGGGAGATTTCCAGAGAGAAAGAGTTTGTTTAATGTGGCTGGCCATTTCCTAGAAATTGTGGAGATCAGTAATTTTTTCTTTTTGGTTAAACTGACAGAATATTTGAGTCATGGTCCTCAGGTTGAATGGTGGTGACAGACAATTCCTCAACTGGATTATTAATCTTAGTTTTGCCTTTTTTTTTCCTTTTTCCTTTAAAAGAGTGAATTTTATTATATATAAATCATATTTCCAGAAAACAAAACAAAAAATAATTACACTTTTCTGGGAATGGTCAAGATTTGTACATCACAGACAGGAAGACTACTGGGTCACGAACAGTGCTAGGAAATGAAAAGCAACACTTGCTTTCCAAGTTGTTGGTTTTCTACCTGACAGCATACTATGTTTCCATTAGAAACATAACTTCAGTGAATTTTGGAAGTAGCCTTGAATTGTTGTTATATCAGCTAGTGTGATGAATTATGAGGGCTTGGACTGGTCAACAAATTACTTTCTTTTTATTAACATATAATGTATTATTTGTTTCAGGGGTACAGGTCTGTGAATCATCAGTCTTACACAATTCACAGCACTCACCATAGCACATACTTTCCCCAGTGTAAATCGCCCAGCCACCCATCCCTCCCAGCCCCCTCCACTCCAGCAACACTCAATTTGTTTCCCGAGATTTAGAGTCTCTTAAGGTTTGTTTCCCTCTCTGGTTTATCTTGTTTCATTTTTCCCTCCCTTCCCCTATGATGCTGTCTTGTTTCTCAAATTTCTCATATCAGTGAGATCATATGATAATTGTCTTTCTGTGATAAACTTATTTTGTTTAGCATAATACCCTGTAGGTCCATCCACATCATTGCAAAAAGCAAGATTTCATTTTTTGATGACTGCATAGTATTCTAGTGTGTGTGTGTGTGTGTGTGTGTGTGTGTGTATCACATCTTCTTTATCTATTCATCTCTCAGTGGACCTCTAGGCTCTTTCCATAGTTTGGTTACTGTGGACATTGCTGCTATAAACATTCGGATGCACGTGCCCCTTTGGATCACTACATTTGTATCTTTAGGGTAAATACCCAGTAGTGCGATTGCTGGGTCATAGGGTAGCTCTATTGTCAGCTTTTTGAGGAAACTGCATACTGTTTTCCAGAGTGGCTGCACCAGTTTGCATTCTCACCAACAGTGTAGGAGGGTTCCCCTTTCTCTGCATCCTCACCAACATCTGTCGTTTCCTGACTTGTTAATTTTAGCCATTCTGACTGGGGTGGGATGGTATCTCACTGTGGTTTTGATTTATATTTCCCTGATGCCAAGTGATATTGAGCACTTTCTCATGTGTCCGTTGGCCATTTGGATGTCTTCTTTGTGGAAATGTCTGTTCATGTCTCCTGCCCATTTCTTGATTGGATCATTTGTTCTTTGGGTGTTGAGTTTGATAAGTTCTTTACAGATTTTGGATACTAGCCATTTATCTGATATGTCATTTGCGAATATCTTTTCCCATTCTGTCAGTTGTCTTTTGGTTTTGTGGACTGTTTCCTTTGCTGTGAAAGGAAAAAAAAAAAAAGCAAAGCTTTTGATCTTGATGAAGTCCCAATAGTTCATTTTTGTCCATGCTNGGAAAAAAAAAAAGCAAAGCTTTTGATCTTGATGAAGTCCCAATAGTTCATTTTTGTCCATGCTTCCCTTGCCTTTGGCAATGTTTCTAGGAAGAAGTTGCTGCAGTTGAGGTCAAAGAGGTTGCGGCCTGTGTTCTCCTCAAGGATTTTGATGGATTCCTGTCTTACATTGAGGTCTTTCATCCATTTTGAGTCTATTTTTGTGTGTGGTATAAGGAAATGGTCCAGTTTCATTCTTCTGCATATGGCTGTCCAATTTTCCCAACACCATTTGTTGAAGAGACTGTCTTTTTTCCATTGGACATTCTTTCCTGCTTTGTCAAAGATCAGTTCACCATAGAGTTGAGGGTCTATTTCTGGGCTCTCTATTCTTTTCCATTGATCTATGTATCTGTTTTTGTGCCAGTACCATGCTGTCTTGATGATGACAGCTTTGTAACAGTGCTTGAAGTCTGGAATTGTGATCCGCCAGCTTTGGTTTTCTTTTTCAACATTCTTCTGGCTATTCGGGGTCTTTTCTTGTTCCATACAAATTTTAGGATTATTTGTTCCATTGCATCAAAAAGAATTGATGGTATTTTGATAGGGATTGCATTAAATGTGTAGATTGCTCTAGGTGACATAAACATTTTCAAGATATTTGTTCTTCCAATCCATGAGCATGGAACATTTTTCCATTTCTTTGTGCCTTCCTCAATTTCTTTCATGAGTCTTCAAGTTTTCTGAGTACAGATTCTTTGCCTCTTTGGTTAGATTTATTTCTGGGTATCCTATGATTTTGGGTGCAATTATAAATGGGATTGACTCCTTAATTTTTTTTTCTTCTGTCTCATTTTTGTGTGGAAATGCAACTGATTTCTGTGCATTGATTTATACCTGACACTTTATTGAATTCCTGTAGGAGTTCTAGCAGTTTGAGGTGGAGTCTTTTGGGTTTCCACATAAAATATCATAACATCTGCAAAGAGTGAGAGTATGACTTCTTTTTTGCTGATTCAGATGCCTTTTATTTCTTTTTGTTGTCTGATAGCTGAGGCTAGGACTGCTAGTATGTTACTACTACGTTAAATAGCAGTGGTGATAGTGGACATCCTTGTCGTCGTGTTCTTGACCTTAGGGGAAGAGCTCTCAGTTTTTCCCCATTGAGAATGACATTCACTCTGGGTTTTGCATAGATGGCTTTTATGATATTGAGGTATATCACTAATTCTCTCTTCTGCCTCATTTATCCTAGCAGTTAGAGCCTCTATTTTTGATTGCACCTCATTAATAGCCTTTTTTATTTCGACTTGGTTAGGTTTTAGTTCTTTTATTTCTCCAGAAAGGGATTCTTTAGTATCTTCTATGCATTTTTTCAAGCCCAGATAGTATCTTTATAATTATCATTCTGAACTCTAGTTCCGACATCTTACTAATGTTCACATTGATTAGGTCCCAGGCAATCAGTATGGCCTCTTGTTCTTTTTTTTTTTTTANTTGACACAGAGAGAGAGATTACAAGTAGGCAGAGAGGCAGGCAGAGAGACAGGGAGAGGAGGAAGCAGGCTCCCTGCTGAGCAGAGAGCCCAATGCGGGCCTCGATCCCAGGACGCTGAGATCATGACCTGAGCCAAAAGCAGAGGCTTTAACCCACTGAGCCACCCAGGCACCCTCTTGTTCTTTTTTTTGAGGTGAGTTTTTCCATTTTGTCATTTTGTCCAGAGAAGAATAGATGAATGAGAGAACAAAATGTTAAAATATATATATGATCATACTGGTGAATAGAACAGAGCCACACACTTGATTTTGGGTGCATTTTGGTCTGTTAGAAGAAACTGCCTCCCAAAATTTTAAAGAAAGAAAAACTGACATATATACAAAAATAAGGGTAAATACGGTGAAGGGATGGAATATGACTGTAAAGATGAAAATTTAAAAAGATTTTAAAAAAGGAATCGATAAGAAGATGGTTGAAAAAAGAAAGAAAAGGAGAGAATGGGATCAGGTGGGAGACTAGAACAAAGCCATACACTAGATTTATGACAACCCTGAGCTGATAGCCCACTCCTCAGCTCCATCTTTGCAGCCAGCTCCCCCACTCTGATAGCTGGGAGCTCTGCCACACTTAGGCACCCCCAGTCTTCTAGGATCTGAGACCACACTGTCCCAGAGAGGGTTCCACAAACCCGTCTCCCCCGCCCCCCCCCACACACACTCCCCGCTTATAGCCACTGGAGCGAAGTCCCTCCATGGAGCAGACTTCTAAAAGTTCTGATTTCATGCTCTGCTGCTCTATCACTTGCCCATAGCCAGTTGACTGAGGCTCCCTCCCCCTGTAGTCTAACTTCCCAAATACCACCTCAGATTCACTTCTCCACACGTCCTACCTTCCAGAAAGTGGTTGCTTTTCAGTTCACAGAATTGCTGCTATTCTTTTCTTCGATCTCCTATTGAATTTGTAGGTGTTCAGAATGGTTTGATAACTAGCTGAATTTCTGGGACCAGCTGAAATTTAGGTCTCCTACTCCTCTCCCATCTTGCTCCTCCCACAGCAGATCTCTTTCTTGACTATTTTTCCATACAATGGTGACAGTGAATTAGGTGATGTCTAACTTCTCTGTGGGTGCTTATGAGTCTGGGGCTCCATGATGGCTTTGCCATAAACTAACTGAATTACCTCATGTTTATCAATCAATAATGAGATGAATAGCAATTTGTCTCTTAGGGTGGTTACAGGGAGAAGTCATGTTATAACAGGAGTCTTACAAACGAACACACCCACTGAGTTATGGAACTCTCTGTAAGAACCAGCCATTCTCTATTATTCTAAGGTGACAGCACTTGGGGTTCCTCCTTCCTAGCATATGTGTCTGTGACTTAAGAGACTGCTGGGGTGTGCCCTCCTCTTTGTACATCCCTGGAGCAAAGGATCTTCTCGAATCGTGGATACAGCCTTGTCTCCCAGAACTTAAGGCCATTCATGACCCTGCCATTTAGATGTGCAGTCAGCTGGAAACCTTTATTCAAAGGAGCTGCTCCAGGCTTAGCGGCTGCCAGGCTGATGCAACTTGCCCAGCTGCACACATCCATGCCACAAAGTTGGAATCTATGCCCTGAAACAACCTGGATCCTTCCCTGCATATGGTTTCCACACTTCAGCTCACCCAAGTCTGTGGCAGAGTTCACCATGGGGCAGAATATACTGTCATGATTTGAGAAATTGTATAGTGGTCTTCTTTTCATGTAAATTATAAATAATGGATGCTCAACAATAACTTGAGGGTGAATTTGTCAACAGGCAGTATTTTGCTAATGTCTGTCTCTAATTCACAAAGTAGGGATCTCTTTATACTTCCATTGGGAAGGGTAATAATCATTTGCCAGTTCAAGGAAGGCATTTGAACTTGGTACCTTTTAAGAATTCCTAATATTTACTCAGTTCTTAGGCACCATGCCAAGATCTTTACATGCACAATAACTCACTTAATCATCAAAATCACCTGGGTTGAGAAGTTGAAAAATGAGGAAGATAAAGGTAATTTTCTCAAGGTCATATATGGAATAATGACATACTCTAGTAATGTCATTAGAAAGTTTTATTGAGTGGGTAGGCTTTCTTTTTCTTTTTTTAAAATTGTTGTTGATGCTGTCAACTTTTACTTTGCAAAAAGTAATGGGTTTTAAGCATCTTCATATTATTTCACTTTAAAAATACCATCACAGTGAGGCTACAGTACAACAGGGTCTTAGTTCTTATGTGAGGCTTACCCAGAATTGGTGGTGGTTGGTACAGTGCCTTATGGGTATCTGCCATGTTAAGTTTCAAGTTTCATTGCCCCAGAAAGGAGAAAGAAATATGTTCCTCTTTTTATACTTGGTGATGGTCATGGTAGATGCCATGTTTCCTGGTAAAAAAACTGTGATCTGAAGAAAGTTGTTGCTTGTTTTCTTCTCAAGTCATTTCAATGAATAAAAGGAACTTACTCATATTTGAGGATCCTCAGAGAAGCAGTAGAGAAAGGCATCACATCATCTCTCTCACTTTGATGTCCGTCTGTAAAATGGGGATTGTAAGTGGCCTTATAGAGGAGGCTTGTTGAGCATTCCGGAATGCACTGTGTAGATGGCAAGTATGACTCACTTTCTCGTGTGGCCCTTCTCCAGAGAGTAAGGCTGGGCAACGATTTCCCTGAATCTTTGCAGGCATAAGCTTCGATGTACATTTATGAAGTGCTTATAATTGTGCAGTATATCACTTGGTGGGCACATACATTTGGTTTGAATCTTGATGAAGAGCTGTGTGTTTTTTTTTAATTTCTCCCTGTTTTCCTGGCATAATGTTCTGAACAGCAGCAATGCAATCTGTTGTTTGTTTAGAAAAGATGGCAGAAGGGTGTACGGTGTGTGTGTGTGTGTGTGTGTGTGTGTGTGTGTGTGTGTGTGTGTGTGTTGGGGAAGGGGCTAGTCATATAAGATATCTCACCGTCTAAGAAAACAGAAATTCTGTAACGTTCTTAGTTACCTGAGTTAGTTATCATTTGGGAAGAGGGTAAGATTTGGAGTGAATTAGTCAAAGCTACATTCCTGTGGTGGGCACATAGCAGAGAGCCCACATCCCTCCCTCTTGGTGTGGGCATGTGCACACATGCACACAGAAACCCACACGTACGTAGCACACAGGGAAGAAGGGGATTTTCATCTCATGGTCATCCCAGAGTAGAATTCTGTCCCTGGCTTTGGCAACCCTATCTTTTCCTCCCCACAACTCTCCCCACTTCCCAACTTGGAGTCTGGGCTCTGCTAGAAGGCAGAGGAAGCATCTGAGCTGGTGGAAGAATCTCCACAGCAACATGGCCCTGAGTCTGGCCCCCAAAGGTCTAACTGTGCGTGGCTTTTGGTCTTAGTCCAAGTGAAGTGATATGATGGTCTTCCTCACAGCCCAATCTGTTGTGATTCTGAACAACCTTTTCTCCCCAGGTAGGCTCCTTCCCCTGGTCTCTGTACAGTTTTGTGAGCTGGTTTTTCCTTTTTCTGTCCACCAGAGCAGAGATGCTGAATGCCAATTTATTTACATGTTTCGGATAATAAGCCAACCATACCCAAAGGTATGGTTGGCAGTCACCTACTGTTGTGTTTCACGGCTCCAGGGAAGGACTCCCTCTGAATAAATATATTACTCCCAAGAGAAAGGGATGTTGGAGGGGAGTAGTGGAAATTCTAGGGTAATGGAGCAAATGCTGGTCTTTCAGTTAGGAGGTCAAGGTTCAAATTTACTTCCTATTACCAGTATAGAGTTAGACTTTGTGGGATTTTTTTTTGTTTTGCTTTTTGTTTTTGCCAGTGATTGAACTATAGGTATACTCAGCAATGTGGATGAATAACTCTTAGTAATATGATGTGGAGTGTGAACAATAAGTGCCAGAAGATTCCCTATTGTATACTAAAGTTAAAAAATTACTAAAACTAAACAACATTGTATAAGTATGTCTATATTTAGACATGATTTCTAAAAAAGTGCGTGTGTGTGTAAAGGTCCAATAAACCTTCCGGCTGCCTTAGGTTGGGAAGAAAAGGATAGGAGAAGGGTGGTAGACAGAGGTTGTCAGTGTTGGGTCCTTGGGTTGAGAGGTGTGTTTATGAGTGTTCATTATTTTATTTCACTTATTTCATTAGTTAAAGAAAAGAGAGTAATGGCTGGAACACTAAGGATAGTGTGTCCTGAAGCAATGATTATGGTTAGTCCAATTACATGTATTTGAGGGTCACACAACTGAAACCAAAGCCAAACACTCTGTAACTGTAGCTGCTGATGTATGTTGCCCCTGCTCTCTGAACCTTCGTTAGCTTCTCTACAAATACAAACATTCAGTCCCTGACAGTATTATTGAATGTATTAGTAAAGAAGCAGGTATATTGTCATGTCACACATATGTTATTTTGACAACTATATTTTAATATCCTTGATTTCCTTACTAATCTTATTTTTCTGAGAGGATTCCATAGGTGTCGCCACAGAGCCAAGGGGGTTCTTAGCTCAAAAAGATTACACAACTTTTATAGAAAACTGAAAATTCTCTAAAGACACGAACACATATACAGAGAGAGAGAAAGAGACATATAGTTCTGTTAAGTGGATAGCTTGGGTGGCCTGAAAAAGTTTGAAAATAAATATACGTACATTACATATATGTATACATATATACACACGTGTGTGTACATGTACAATGTATATACATACATTAAATACGTGTGTACATGTATATATACACACATGTGTGTGAATATATATATATTCCCCCTTCGCTTCCCCATAAGCTGTGAGTTTTTGTTTTTGTGGTTTTTTTTGGTGTTTGTGCTTGCTTTTGATAGGTGAAACTCATTTATTCCTTTCAAGATGAATAGCAAGATGGTAATTTTGACACATTAAATACATAGAAAAGAAATGAGCACATTACCTTTTCAGTTAAACTTCACAAAGGAAAATAATTCTTTTGAAAATGATTTAAACCTGTTAAAATATATCATTCAAGTTCTAAATCATTTTTGAAAACTCTTGAGAAAATTTCAGGACCTGAAGGTCTTTGGGTTATTTCTTCCAATCTAAAAAATGAGGGTCAGACAAAGTGCAATATGACATTATAGCATTTTCTACATCACACTCTTTAAAAAAATGGACACGCATGGCCCTGTGTGCTGAAATCCATCCAGGGAGGAATA
The DNA here is from genome assembly GCA_002007465.1 of Ailurus styani. Taxonomy (NCBI): domain Eukaryota; kingdom Metazoa; phylum Chordata; class Mammalia; order Carnivora; family Ailuridae; genus Ailurus; species Ailurus styani. Next base: position 513,318 of record LNAC01000289.1, read on the forward strand.
CATATGATTTCTATTTATGTTTTCTTACTCATTCATTGACTTTTCTCCAGGAACTTTGAATCCTGATTCATTCTTATAAAATTATTCATTGCCATATAAGGTTTCAGTATACATGTACAGCAGAAGTGTTAGACTCCAGTGTAAGCCACATACCCAGCAGTCTGGGGGATTAACAAGAGCTTGTTTGTATAAGGGACCAAGGCATTTTATGAAAAGAATTCATCTCAAGTGAAGAGGAAATGAAAGAAGTAAACAAGTTGGGTCTCAGGACAATGAACTGTTGTCAGGGGAGCGCCAATTTTTAGCAAAGAAATAAGTATACCTTTCATATTGTTCCTTGGGGATCCAGAACTTGGGTAGATCCCAGAGGTGGTAAATATAACAGAGCTGGATCACAAAAGAATCTCTGTACATCCCTCGAAGCTACTCCCTAGCCCCCGTGGCAGAATCTAATAGGTGGTACAACTTGTGTTGTCTTAGCATCCATCACGCCTCACTGGGTAGCAACCTTGCTGTGGATGGTAGTAATTCTGCCTCTGTCCTCTGAGCCAGTCAGCGTAATTTCAGCCTCCTGCCATAAGGATTGGTTTGCAATATGGCACAGAACAGAAAGTGGCCCAGTCAAAGGGAATCTGATGAATAGGGAAAGAAAAATCTTATTTCCTGGGGGGGGAAAAAAAGGCACGTGTGGATGTAATACCTGGGTCCAGTGAGGCCTCTTGCCCCATATGGAGAGTCAGCCTGAAGACGAGGCTGACCTTGACGGAGGGCACGGTGACAATGCACTAATGCAGAAACAGAGCAAGAGCACTGATCAAAACGGTCCAGAAGCTGCTCTACTTCTGGATTTTTCTAGTACATGAACAGTACAGTCCCTTTACCATTCAAACCACTTTGGTTTTGTTGTTGTTGCCATTGGGAGCCAAAAAGATTGCTCGTTTTGGCTGCAAACTGTGGTGACTGTTCAGGCATGCTGAATTGCAGAAAAGGAGAGAGAAAAAAAATAAGAGAAAGAGAACAATGGTTATCTGGACTCAGGCTCACAGCAACTGTAAACTCCCAGGGAATCAGCTGGAAGTAGGGATGGAGTTTGGCAAATTGACCTGAAGCCCTGATTGTCTCTGAACCCGACGCCTGTAGAAATTTGTTCATGAGGTAATATAGTTAATACCCCCACTTTACAGATCAAAACGCATCTGCATCAAGAGGTCTTCTGGTGAGTCTCATGGTCCCATATGACTTACCATGTAAATTTACAATACAAACCCTGTCTTTTGATTCAACTCATACAGCACAGATTATTGTGGATTTTTAAGTACTTTTTTGAGGTTTTAAAACCCAGAGCCATTTTACTAAATTATTTCAGATTTAGGACAGTCAGATGACTTATATCACCTTGAAATTCACCTGCAAATGATAACTAGCTGATCTGTGATTGACTCTTTTTTATGGTTGTTAGATGAAGATGAGAGTATAAATTATTGAGAGTACCTCAACCCCCAGTCAGAAAGTTGTACTCATGTTCCAGCTAATTGAATCTCTCTGGTTGATAGGAAGGTCAAATTATAATGATAGCAATTGTTTATTGAGCATTAACTTTGTGTTAGGTATTGTGTTCAGTGCTTTACATGCATTGTCTCATTTAATCTTTGCAAAAACTTTGGTGGTTACCATTGTGCTATTTTTCATACAGTGAAACATTAGAATTGCAGCAGGAATGTGACTTGGGGGTGGTTGTTAAGAGATTGATGAGGGTTCATAATTTCAGACCACCTTCAGGGATTAATACATGATGCCTGCAACATGTTTGAAACCACATGATCCCACTTATGATGTAAACAGGTCCCTCTAAAATGGTTTTGCATCATTCATCCACTTAAAAATTATTTTAGATGCTGCCACTAATCTTTTTCTAAAATCTTCAGTATTGGTCCTTCTGAGTTTGAATAACACATCACAATTTTTGAAAATTTGCTTTCAGTACAGGAAATAAAATTGATTTTTCAAAATACTTTGTTATTTTATATTTGAAAGTAATTTGATTGAATGCTTCACACTTCATTGGTTGACAACTATATATTAAGGAGTCAAAGAAGAGAGAGGCATTGCATTTCTGAGTAACAGTGATGAAGAATCAATTTTTATAACTGCATCTCATCTTTTTTATTTTAAAATTGAAATAATGGTTTAATCTGTGATTTTTAGAGAAGGTTGATTACTTACACCTTTTCATAAGAATAAACACGTATCTCCTATAACACGTCTATAAGGTGCTTATAAAACACAATTGTGTATCTTACAATGAATTTTTTTTTTCATAAAACATAGTTCTTGGGCGCCTGGGTGGCTCAGTGGGTTAAAGCCGCTGCCTTTGGCTCAGGTCATGATCCCAGGGTCCTGGGATCGAGGCCCACATTGGGCTCTCTGCTCAGCAGGGAGCCTGCTTCCCCCTCTCCCTCTCCCTGCCTCTCTGCCTACTTGTAATCTCTCTCTCTCTGTGTCAAATGAATGAATAAAATCTTTAAAAAAAACCAAAAACGTAGTTCTTGAAGGTGAATGCTATGTCTGGTTGGAGTTCTCATTATAAAATTAAAAATAAATTCCTCGAAAGGAGTATGCATCACAGGGGAGATTTGAAGTATTTGGGGGTAAAAGCTGTCCAGAAATTGCCAATTNCCAAAAACGTAGTTCTTGAAGGTGAATGCTATGTCTGGTTGGAGTTCTCATTATAAAATTAAAAATAAATTCCTCGAAAGGAGTATGCATCACAGGGGAGATTTGAAGTATTTGGGGGTAAAAGCTGTCCAGAAATTGCCAATTCTAGAACTACTGGACCTCATCACTGTATCGCTGGATTATAAGACATTGGTTGTATAAAGCTTTAAACTAGAAACTTGCTTTTTCCTTAAGGCACTTTCTTAACTCGAAGATATCCTTTCCTCTGAGTGTTAACTATCACTTCTCCCTATCATTTTCTTCTCATTTTAGGTGGACCCATAAGTATTTTTCTCCTTTCTGGCATTTCCTTGACTCCACATTCAAACCCGGCAAAGCTTTGTTGCACTCTTTCTTGGTTTACAAGCTAAAATCACACCTAGGTCATTAATCTCCATAAGTATACCAGACCATAACATTACACTTCACAGGTTGGTCTCACCATCTTACATATGATTCACAAATGTCCAAGTTCAAGGTTTCAGGAAGACATTAGCCTCCTACTAATTTGATAAAATTTTATAAACTTGAAAGCCTATAATCAGATTTATTTAGAGCAAGATACACTTGTACCATCAGCGTTTCTCACTTACAATAGCTACATTGCTGAACTGTAAAAAGTTGGCATTTTTTCTAACATGTGGTATCAAATACAAACATGCAATTAACTTATCTTAGCACTCCTCTCCAAGTGAGGCAGCTCCTGCCAATCCACAGAGCTTCCAAGACAGATAAAGGAGATGGTGAGGAGTGTTGGCTTCGCTGCCTGCAGTATCTCCTTCTCTACCCACATAGAGATAGGCTTTCTTCTCATCACCTTCAAATCCTCTTTAAGCTCCACTCTTATCCATCTCTAAACTTGATCTTCTGACTACTGATCCAGATGCAGCTTTGGAAGGGGGGAGGACTGTCTTCACTGAATGCTGGACGTGGCTTATCCTACTTCCTACAACACATCTGCATTAAAAAAGAAAATGTGTGCCCTGTCATTCCTGAATCCCTGTTGTTACAGTGACTTTTTTATGCAGACATGAAAATTATGCGGACCGAAAAGAATTCCTGAAATAAACATGCCTGCACCCTCCCCTAATCAACACAGCCGTTAAGTAAAGACGGGAATCAGTTGAAAGTAGGGACGGAGTTAGGCAAATTGACCTGAAGCCCTGATTGTCTCTGAACCCGACGCCTGGGAGACCTGTGCCAGCCACGAAACCCATGCGCTTTCTGCTGCCTCCTTGCTCATCTTCCACACCTCTATGCAACTTGTTAGCAAAGTCCCCTTTTACATCTTAACTCTTTTTACTTCTCTCCGTCTCTCCTCTAGCTCAGATGATCATCTCCTGCTTTACAAGGGTCTTCCATCCTGTATTTCTGCTTCTTCCTGACTACCTTCTAATCTGTACGAGGTTGCACAGCCCAATGACAGAACTGCTGATTTTGCTCCTCCCACAATGGCTTCCCATTGACTTTAGGATTTAAGCTCAGATTCTGAGCTTCAGAACCAGGCCTACATGGTCTGTGCGTGCTTCGCTGTTTCCGTGCCACCCCTTTGCCTGAGATTGGGAACAACAGTTTCTAATCCTCTTTTCTCCATGGCCCTGGGTTGGAAATTGCCGACGACAGGACGTGATTTGGGATTTGAAAGGCAGAAGTGGATGGGATGCCATTATTCTCAAGCAGCAGTGGGGTTCGGACACAGGGCTTGGTCAGATACTCAATAGCTTCACAGACCTTTCTGGAAATTCTCCCTCTGTGTTAAGGTGGGCTTTACAATCTCCGCTGAGAGTTCATCTCCCTTTTCACACCCCAATCCTCCAGGCTGAAGCTATTGGTGACCTTTTCTCAGATTTTCCAGTTGCATCCTTCTACACTTTCACTTGCCTGGCTCCTCCCACTCTTGCGTAAACTCTAGCTTCTATGTTAACCCACACCTCCTTCTCCTGCGGCTCCTCTTCTCCAGACATAAATGCAGGTAGATGGAACCAGTGTGGACCTTGTCCTCCTTGATCTGACTTGTTGGTCCTGGGTCTCCCTTTCTCAAAGAAACATTTTCTCTTTAGCTCATTTCCGTTTGGGAGATTTATGTGATAACTTCAGCGTCCCATTTTTAAATATATTCGCGGTAATGAACAACTCTTAATGCATTATGATGAAAAGTTTAATTTTTAAAAATTGTGCCCTTTACTTGAAAAGCCTGAAGGCACAAACTTAGTAAAATATACTAATAATGAAAAGATTTGAAGTTCTCAGCAGTGGAAATTAATAAAATATCAAGCACCCCCCAGACAGTGGCCTCGTCTTGCCCTACACGGGATGCATGCGTGTCCTCTGCTCAGGGACCTGCTCTCCCTGAGTGGTGCTTGGGCGTGTGATGGTGATGGATAACACTTCACACTTGAATGTTATCTGGCACACATTAGAACACCCAATCTTTTCATAACAAACATTTTTTTTTCACCACTGTCTCCAAATACAATTTTAATGGTTAATATATCCCACAGGATGGTTCTCAGGACAATTTAGGCCAGATATTTTTGCCTAATTACCCAAGTTATTGTCACTTTCCACATCCCCTTGGTCTGAAAGTCAGGCCCTCAGTGAACACTGAGTTATGGCATGAACATGATGATGGTTCCCAGGGTATGATGCTGATGAATAAAGGAATGGAGCCAATTGACGAGGACGGATCAAAGCCAGAGAATGTCATCTCCTCTTCAGAGTCGGGGGGCCTTAAGTAGATGGAACAGATCAAGGTTAATGATGACCTTGAGCAGCTATAAATCTTCTTTATCCTTTTCCTGTAGCCTTTCCCTTCTCCAATTTCCCAATCTCCTTTACTATAAAGTAGATAAAACAAAAGAGTGAGTAAACATAGGTTCTCTCTGTTTGTCTCTGTCTCTCTCTTCCCCTCTCTCAATATCCCTTGGAATGTACAGAATGTTGCCCATACATTTCAAACCGATTGCCCTTTCATCCCACCCCCTGGCACTACACGCATCTGGAGAGCAGCAACTTTATAATCAATCCACTTTGATGCATCACATTTGATATATTGTTCATCACGGATTTTTGCAATTATTTTGGTTTATAAAATAATCCATTAAAATGTTTATCTTGGGTACTGAGTTGTTGGCACACCCTTAAATGTTGCCCCTGAGGCTCCCACCTCTCTCCTGTTCCAGCCCTGCTAGCACAGTAGGCAAGAAGGCCCTTAGATGTGGATAACCATGAAGCTCATTAAGGACTATGTTATCATAATCACATATAGCGATTTTCATTCCAATTTAGAAACTGGGCTATTTTATGATAGACTACATTATTGGAAACCGTAATGCTGTTTTGTTTGTCCAGCTCAACATGATCATTTAAACAGTAATCTTTAGAAATAGAGAACTGTTCATATTTCTCAAGTGGGTTTCTGTCTTTTGGAAAAAATGGTGTGGCAAAGTGAATTGAATTCATCTCTGTGCTCATTTGTACTCAGGCGATCTATGAATCTCACCATATGCTCGGCAGTTAGTGCAAAGCATATATATATATATGGGCTACTTAGATTGTATCAAGTAAAGCCCTTTATTTTCTGGGGTCATTTCTCTTGTTTCCAGAAAGCAGCCCTGAGACCACTGTGTCCAGCTATCCTGAAGTCAATAGCTCTGCATTTCAAAAAAGAGAGAAGGAAAGAAAGAAAATTAACTACAAGCCTGCACAGACGTGAAATGTACCAAGGTTTACACAGACACCAACTATGTTGCGAGGGGGGAAATTGTTAGGGTGCATTTAAAGGCTATGGGCTTTCACTGGAGAGACAAATGACCAAAGAAAATATGGAAAAGCAGAGTTAAAATAATTTTGTTCTCCCCGGAAACATTCCAATCAGTCGAACAAGAATGGCTCATGCTGTAAATACTTTTCATCTTAGTGTGGAGTGGAGAAAATCCTGCTAAATTCCACATTTTAGTGACACCAGAGCCAAGGACAGTTTTTGAGACAACTTTTATTGAAATGGAAAACAGTAACTTTAACTAAGAAATAAGAGACAACAGAAATAAAAGACCCAGAATTCAGAGGGCAACCCTACAGAACTTTATATACTAAGCCGCACAAATTGAAACAACCAAAATAAATGCCAAATGTACAAGAAAATAAATGTAACTTATCAGAGGTTAATGCTCTTTAATGTTTTCTTCATATGGCAACTTGTTCTGTGGTTTGATAAAAAGGATTGGGGACCAGACAGGCCATGAGGCTTTGCTAATCCATATTGAGCCACTGACTCTCTGTGACCTCAGGCAACTCTCTAGAGTTTGTTGGCCTCACTCAATCACACACACACACACACACACACACACACACACACACTACTTTTACTTGGCTGATAAAAATGGGAGGAATTAATAAGCCTCCTGAGAAATCTGGCATCATTTTGGGAGATCAATTATCACCTCTGGAAATTGCAGAGAAAGGGGGCTAAGAGAGGTTTGCAGATCTGCAGAGGAGTCAACTCTGTTGGTTTTTGATGGGACAACTCTCCCAGAGCAGCGTGTTTACTGTGTGCATATCCCTGGCAAGTATTCGGAGGATTAACTAGCCTGCTGACAGGAGAACAAACACTTTAATCCCACTGGAGCACCTGCCATGGGGTGGGCTGGGCTCAGCCCAGCAAGAAGCCAGACTCCCTGTCTTCTCCTCTTGTTTTTATGCAACACACTCTGGACCCCATTAGCTTTCTATATGTGTTGGGGAGTTATCTGGGGGGGAGAGGACCTTTCCCAGTATCCACCAAACCACAACAGAAGAGCCTGGCTATTCTGCTGTAGCATAAACCCTTCCAAAACACGCATTATAGCACCGCAAAGACACTGGGCCCGCCATCCATGAGCTCCAGCTTTGTTAAAAGGCTTGCGATTCCAGTCTTGGCCCATGCCACTCTCTGCCTGGTAGGCCTCCCCAGCAACTTCCTAAGACTGGGTTCGGACCCCATCTGCCCTTCATCTGCTTCCAGAACACCCTGTGCTGGTTTACATCATAGCACTTTCATATCTCCCGATATAAAATAAGCCCTCCTTGCACGAAAGGCAGAATGCAGCTCCATATCCCTGGATCCTCGACTCTGGCTTTAGTCATATGACCTGCTTTGGCCAAAAGTACATGGGCAGAGGTGATAGTGTGCAGACTCCAAGCTTTGCATGTTACCATTGGTCCTTTTGCGCTTCTGCCGTTGCCCCAAGGAGAGCTACTCCCTGATAAGGGCTGCCCATCAGCCCAGGCTCCAGAACTCCAGGGCGAGTATATATGGAGGAGAACTGCCCCCCCCCAAC
>LNAC01000289.1:521565-561292 GCA_002007465.1 Ailurus styani
CCCCACCCCGGCCACCTGTCCTCAGTCAAAGTGTAGATCTTCAGCAAGAGGACTGTAGTCACGGTAACCTGAAGCAGAGCTAGCCCTCCTGACCTGCAGATGCATGAGAAACAAGTTCTTCTGGCACTTCCTACTGTTCACTGGTGAACTCCTCCTCATCCTTCAGGACACAGCTAAGGGAACCTATTTCAGGAAGTGTCTACTGACACACTAAGACTCTGGCCTTTCTTCTGTTAAAAAGAACAACAGACCCCAAATGGAGACACTTAATGTTAAACCCACCAAGACTTAATACCTATCTTAAGTGCCGCTTCAGCCCTTCTCAGGAGTGGAATTTTAAACCAATCAGTCTGGAATTTCCTGATTGCACTGGTGAGGTAATCCACATGATAGAACCCCCCCTGCCCTTTCCCCTTAGGGAAGATGACCTTGCCTGAAACAATTCTTTCTTTTATTTTGCTAATAACTTACTTGTCCTGCTCGTGTCTCTGATAAGCACCTTCCATTTTGTACAACTCCTCAGAGCTCCCTTCTTTTTGTTACATGGAATGCTGCCTCATTCACGAACTGTTGAATAAAGCCAATTAGATCTTTAAATTTAGTTGGTAGAATTTTGTCTTTTTTTTTTTTTTACGATTTTATTTATTTATTTGACAGAGAGAGAGAGAGAGACAGTGAGGGAGGAAACACCAGCAGGGGGAGGGGGAGAGGGAGAAACAGGCTTCCGCCTGAGCCAGGAGCCCGATGTGGGGCTCGATTCCGGGACTCTGAAATCATGACCTGAGCCAAAGGCAGTCGCTTAACCAACTGAGCCACCCAGGCGCCCCTAGAATTTTGTCTTTAATGGATTTGGTGGCAGCAGTGAAACTGAAGATTTTCAGCAGCTTTGGTGGCTACCAGCCAGAGTAGGACTGTGTCCATCTTAAAAACCAGACTGGTCCAATTTGGGCCGGACTGAGTCCAGTGGGAGACCTCAGTGAATATTAAGTAAGGGCTAATTACTAATGGGAATCTAGGAAGTCAAGACTCAGATGATGGTGTGCACAGGTTGAGAATGTAATGGCTGTTAGAGAGCTTGTCCCCTCGACAAGACTCCTGTGATAGGCCCTCTCAGGTATTAGTCTGGCTCCAGGAAATCCAAAGGCCTAGATAAAAGAAATGGGATCTGGGTGCCTGGGAGGCTCAGGTCATGATCCCGGAGTCCCAGGATCAAGTCCCGCACTGGGCTCCCAACTCCATGGGGAGTCTGCTTCTCCCTCTGACCTTCTCCCATCTCATGCTCTTGCTTTCTCTCTCTCTCAAATAAATAAATAAAATCTCTCTAAAAAAAAAAAAAAAGAAGTGGGATCCTTTATATCCAAGAGTTGAGTGTTCTACCTTCTGACACATCCGCTTAATTTATGTTTAAGAACTATAGTCCTAGAAGCTTCAGATATCTTGCAAAATGACAAAAATTTACTAAAAATAACCTAGAATAACAATGGCCATTATGGGAAATGGTCCAATTAGACAAGATTGCTCATTTAAGAAATGCATTCGAGAGGAAAGGATCCCAAGTTGAGCAAGCGGAATGGGATATCTACTTTAATTGGCAGGAAGAAATTTCCAAAAGTCTTCAAAATTCCAAAATAGCTTCATTAAAGGACTCGTTACAAAAGGAGAATGGAAAATTAAAGATATAAGAGGTACCTAAAGCCACAGATGATAGGACTGACGTGACTCCTACTACTTCCCCCAAGCCTTTTTATTACCTGAGTACTCAGGTTTTACTAATTTTCTGTCTGACCTGCCTTTCCACTCTGAAGATACTATGAAACAGTTGCCTTTTTTTTTTTTTTTTAAGATTTTATTTATTCATTTTGACGCAGAGAGAGAGATTACAAGTAGGCAGAGAGGCAGGCAGAGAGAGAGGAGAGAGGAGGAAGCAGGCTCCCCGCTGAGCAGAGAGCCTGATGTGGGCCTCGATCCCAGGACCCTGGGATCATGACCTGAGCCGAAGGCAGCGGCTTTAACCCACTGAGCCACCCAGGCGCCCAAACAGTTGCCTTTTAAAATAAAACTACCCAAAGTTCCAGATGAATCTCCTCAGGTATCCTTCACCTATTGGTCAAAGATTCAAATAATGGCCATAAAGAATTTCCTAAATCTAGAGAGGAAACCCAAATTTTTTTTTCTGAAGATTTTAGTCATTATTAGGACTTATAACTCCAGGCTTCCAGATTTTTATCAGCTTTTATGTATATTGGTAGGTCCTGGTGAGGCCCCAAAATGGATGCCAAGAAACAATATGTCAAAACCCCCAGGATAATAGTCAAAATCCTTGGTCTTCAACATCTCAGGGACCAGAAAAAGCTTGCAAAACAGCAGCCAAATTTTATAAGCCATTCCTACACTCTTCCCTGCCCACACTGATTGGTCTATTATACAAACTTGCAAAAGGAAAAAAACATGAATCTGGCAGAATTTAAAGCCCTTGGTAATCCCTTTTTCTATGGCTGTTGGAGTTTCATATAATAAATAAGGTCACCCAGTCTACTCTAGCTGCCCACTTTGTAAATGGATTATCTCCTGAGATAAGTGGGTTGATAAAAAGGCAGAAAATAAGATGGGAGGCCACCAGCCTGACTGAACTCCTGACTATAGCAGAGCAGTTAGGATCCTGGAGCAATATCACAAACAAAATCTGCCAAGCTATTAACTTTATAGCTATAACAGCTCCAAGGCCAGAGACCCCAAACAACACCTGGGCCTCCCATATTGTACCCCCCTTGGGCTCCATCATCAAAATATTGGTGCACAGATTGATGTCTCAGCTATAATTAACTTGGACACTGGTAAAAGAGATTGTTCTCAAACGTCCTATGCAAATTCTTCTTGAACGCCCTCATACAAAAGATTCATATAGATATGAGTAAACCTCTCCCTAAATTACCTCAATGTCTATTAAAGCCGGAGACCATCAAGGCCTCACACCCATAGTAGAAGCTCTAATTGCTTGCCCAGGGCTTAACTGTTCCCTGTACTAGTCCCTGCAACACACAGATCTTACTGGTCTAGAAACCTAATGGTCGGATGGTGATTTGTCCAGGATTTGAGAGATTATCAGTGTTACAGGATTTCTTTTCTTTTGGTGCCCATGGTTCTTAGTCAGACTACTTGGAAGAAAGAAGAGATAGACCAGATGAAGAGTGGTGGGCACCAAAGCAAAGTTCACTGAATGACAGTACAAAGCTCCTGAAGAGGCAGGGGAACCGAGAGGGTTGCCACCAAAGTTTCTAAGTCTAGGAGCTTGTTGGCTGGCTGTTTTAATCTGATGAAACTTCCCTGTGCCTATCAACCAATCAGGGTATTGTCATCTATCTATCAGGTGGGAAAGAGTGGAGGGCTCCTTCCAGAGGGATATAAAATCCTTCTCTGCCTGCCTTTCTTCCGACTATCTTTCATCAATAGGATAGTTATTCTCCCTTTCCCAGTCATCCCACGCCCGAGCACCCTTGTGTGGCAAGTTCTCCCTGACTCAAGTCGGATCACTGCTGTGGACCTCTGTTCAGCCCTGTAGACCCCAATAGCTAATATCTATTGCTTTATTTGAAATGATTGCCAATATACCAGGACAGTCATGCCTCGAGGGTCCTCTGAAATTCCTTATTTCTCTCAAATACTTCACTGAGATTTAAGCACCCTCCAGTTCCCCCTGGAAATCAATCCTTTTACAACATGGAGATGATCTTTTGCTGGGCTCAGTAACCAAGGAGGCATCCATAAAAGATTCTGTTTATTTGCTGCAACTGTTAGTTGAAAAAGGGCACAAAGTCCCTAAGGAAAAATCACAATTATCTCTAGCCACTGTTCATTACCTAGGTCATGAGCTAAGCACTGAAGGAATTCAGCTGTCTCCAAAAAGAATTAAGCGAATCCAGGACTTTCCTAGACCCACAAAAAAGCGACAGCTTCCTGGATTTCTAGGCTTCGCTGGTTATTACGGATTATGGGTTCCTAATTTTTCTCTTTTAAGTTTTCCACTCTATGAACTTACTGAAATTTTGGTTTCTAAACCCTTTCGTTGAGAAGACAAATATGAGCAGGCTATTATGAGTCAAACAAGCACTGCAAGAACCACCTGCCTTAGGGCCACCTAACTCTTCAAAACCTTTCAGTTTTTTTTGAGCATGAAAGGGATAATCAAGCCCTGGGAATGTTCACTTAAGAACACGGTAATAAACACAGGCCTATTGCCTAGGAGAGAACACAGCTTGATTCAGTTGCTTGTGCCTGTCCCAGCTGTCTTAAAACTATAGCCACAGCTGCAAAGTCAGTGGAAGCCTCAGCAGATCTGATCCTAGGGAATGAGGTTTATTTGCAAACTCCACACGCTGTCCAACTTTGACAATGTCTGGTCTTTTTTTTTTTTAAAGACTTTACTCATTCATAAGAAAGAAAGAGGGAGAGAAAGAGAGAGGCAGAGGCAGAGGGAGAAGCATGCGGGACTGCATCTCAGGACCCTGGGATCATGACCTGAACTGAAGGCAGATGCCTAACAGACTGAGCCACCCAGGTGCCCTGACAATGTCTGTTCTTAACTCCAAATTGCCTCAACATTTCACTGTAGATAAACTAACTTCTTATGAGACACTTCTGCTTTCATAACCTAATCTACATCTTAAACGTCGCAACGTCCTTGATCCTGCCATGTTACTACATCTCCCTGAGAAAGGCAAGCCCCATGACTGAAAGGTAATAATGCCCCATTCGGTGACATTGTGTCCTGATTTATGAGATATCCCTTTAACTGATCCTGACCTAATCTTGTTTGTTGAAGGGTGACACTAAGGAAAAAAGGAATTTCCATGCTGGTTATGTTATTACTACTCAATATGACCTGCTCGAAAGTGGAAACCTCCCACAAGCTAAATCCACCCAGCAAGCAGAGCACCTTGCCTTACCTGAGCATGCCAGTTATTAGAAAGGACGAACTGTAAATATTTATGCTGATGACTGGTATGCCTTTGGGTTTGTCCATGATTTGGGGAATGTTATGGAAACAAAGGGGTTTTCTTACATCCTCTGGAACCCCAATCAAAAATGGGCAACAAGTAAATGATCTGCTGTTCTTTTACCTTCTATAATTGCTGTCATCAAAACAGACTTGGGGTGCCTGGGTGGTTCAGTGGGTTAAAGCCTCTGCCTTCGGCTTGGGTCATGATCTCAAGGTCCTGGGATGGAGCCCTGCTGAGCGGGGAGCCTGCTTCCTCCTCTCTGCCTGCCTCTCTGCCTCCTTGTAATCTCTCTCTGTCAAATAAATAAATAAAATCTTAAAAAAAAAAAAACTGAGACTTACACTAAAAGGACTGAGTTTGAGTTTGAGAAATGCCCCAGCTGACTTTTATGCAAAGGTAGCAGCAACAGAACTTGTAAAGATTATGGCACACATAGAGGAAGTCCATCCTGCTTCTGCAAAAAATGACCTCCTCCTTTGTAGACTTTTGCTATCCCAAGCTCCTTGTAACATGGCAACATTATGCTCCTGAATCGGAGAAATTAAGATGGGTAAACAATGACTGTAAACTAAATGAACAGTCAGGACTTTGGGAAACATAAGACAGCTGTTTGGTTCTTCCTGGACCCCTGGAAAACCCCATTTTTCCATTTTTGCTTTCCTTCACTCATCATAATGCATTTAAGACAACTCAAATTATGAATTGATGTAAGTGAGAAGACTTCTTTAAAATTGCAAAAACAGACTACCAGCAATATCTGGCCTGCCATATCCATAATTCCAGAAAAACTATTTTTGTCCCCAGTGGCCTCAGACCTCCAATCTCTGGACCGTATGAACACCTGCAGCTGGACTGCATTCAGCTGTCTCTTAGTATGAGTTGTCAATATGTTCTTGTTATTGTATGTGTGTTTTCTGGATGGGTCGCAGCTTTCCCCTGCTGGAAGGCTTATGCCCTTACATTGGCCAAGAAACTATTAGAAAATGTGTTTCCAGCTTGGGGAATACCTTCCACAATCTCCAGGCATCTGCCTCACTGGACAAATCATACAAGCCTTAATGAAAACCAAGCAAATCTCTTGGAATGATCACTGCCCCTACCACTCTCAATCATCAGCCAAGGTTGAGAAAACTAACGAGATCCTCAACCTTAAAATTCCTAAGCTTGCCAAAACCACTGAACTCCCCTGACTCAAGGTATTGTCTTTGATCTTGTTGACAGTTTACAGTAACCCCTTTGGGAAAAAAGACACATCACATGAGATAGTCTCTGGCAGGCCAATGTCTATTGGTATATAATGTATACCAATGTCTATTGGTATATAATCTTTTGTTGATCCCCTGTCTCATGCTGGTATGGTCGGCTGCTGTTAAGTCTTTAATGTCTTATGCTCAAGCATCAAATCAACAGATTAAGAAAGCTTTTCTGTATCCCAGTGCAAGGGATCCTTTCTGTCACATTCTGAACCTGGTGATTGGTACTCTGGAAGGGTCATTAGAGTAAGCTAACCCTTGATCTCTGTTGTGAGGGAACTTACCAATTTCCCTGCCCACTATACTGCTGAAAAAGTAGAAGACATTGAGCCTCGGATATATACCTCACAGCTAAAGAAGTCTCCACCTGACATCTGGTCCTGTACAGGTGCTGGAGACCTATGAATCAAACTGATGAAGAAGTGGATGGCATCAAAGTAAACTGCTTCCTTCAAGATGATGGATCAAGACTTCATACTTTAACTAAATCTGAAAATCTCTCTTTCATCTTCTTTTCTTTATTCTGACATTGGTCTGGAAAGATAACACGTTTGTCCATATCTCCTAGATAGTTGCTAAGTGGGGTAAACTTTCAGATTGCTGGATTTGCCATGATACGAGAGATCCCCTGGTTTTCCCTGTGACCAATTCTTTTCTATTCTTTTTTTTTTTTTTAAAGATTTTATTTATTTATTTGACACAGAGAGAGAGATTACAAGTAGGCAGAGAGGCAGGCAGAGAGACAGGGAGAGGAGGAAGCAGGCTCCCTGCTGAGCAGAGAGCCCAGTGTGGGCCTTGATCCCAGGACGCTGAGATCATGACCTGAGCCGAAAGCAGAGGCTTTAACCCACTGAGCCACCCAAGCGCCCCAATTCTTTTCTATTCTTAATGTCATTGCAAACTACTATTGACCTGCCTTGGGAGTATGTACTGAATCAGACACAATGACTTACATGAATCTTAGTACATTTGTACATTTGTGCCCCCATGATTATCTAGATCAATTTGACTCCACTTACTGAAAGATCTCATCATCTCTTAGTAAGACAGCAACCGTCTTTGTAAGGCATTTAGGATGACTTTTATATCAAACTAGGGGATTTTCTTCCCTTATATGCTAAAAATCTGGCTGACCCATGGTTTAGGAGTAAAGAGAAATAATATGATCAAAAAAATCTCTCCTTAACTCTTGGAGACATTGCAGATTCTATTGCTAAGACACCGTCTAGCAAAGATCCTTAGAGTTTCTGGCCAAAGTTGTTCTTGAAACAGGACTATCTTTTAGCTGAGCAAGGAGGTGATTGTACTGTGACTAACACCACCTGCTCTACCAGGATTACCACTTCTGGGGAAGCTGAAACTCAGTTATCTTAGATCATTGAGCAAACCATATGGTTTAAAATGGTGACTTCTTCAATGGGGTCTTTTTTGATTATTTTGGGTCTTGGAAACCATGCTCCAAAGTGCACTCCAAACATTGAAAATTATCCTACCTGTAGTCATAATAATCTTCCTGCTACATTGTATCCTTTCAAAAGCCTTAAGTGCATGCTTTCAGTCACTGACCACCAATCAAATGATCTCCTTAGGACTGGAACATCAAAAATGGAACAAAGGAGAATAGCCAAAAAACCCCCAGAATCAACAAAAGCTGTGAGAAATATAAAGCAGTAGTTGAGAGTGGTGCTAATGTCTTAATGCCTAACATTTTGATCACTACTTTCGGGCTGAGTTTGAACAAAAGGGGGGAATTGTTAAAAAGAACATCAGGCTCAAAATAGAGTCACTTTTGTTAAGCCCCACCAAGATTTAATACCCGCTCTAAGTGTAGTCTCAGTCTCTCCCAGGAGAATTTTAAACCATTTTGTCTGAAATTTCCTGATCAGCACTAGTGAGATAGGCTGCCTGCTAAGAACCCCCACCTTTCCCCCTACAGGAAGGTGACCTTGCCTAAAATAATCCTTTTTTCCCCCTTTTGGTAATAACTTCCTTGTCCAGCCCTGTTTCTGACTATCAAACCTTCTATTTTATATGACTCCTTGTAGTACCCTTCCTATTTGTTAGATGGGAGGCTGCCTGGTCCATGAATCATTGAATAAAGCCAGTTAGATCTTTTAATTTACTCTTGAATTTTTGTTAACACTTGTCGTATGCTCTTGTAACTGGGAGGGAAGTTTAGAATCTCTGCTTAGTGCCCTCATCCTTGTTAAAACTGGGATGCTAGTTTCCTTAACCGTTTCCTCAGACTATCCTCATTTATGTCCAACTTCCAATCAACAGTCAAACTTTTGTCGGTCTCTCAGAGGCCATGGAATTGTTGCAATAATCTCCCAGCCAGCTTCTCTGCCCCCACCCATCTCTACGGAGTTCTTCATACAGTAGCTAAAGTCACCACTCTAAAACTGAATGCTCCACCTCCATCTCACCCTCATTTCCAACCCTTCTCCTCTTGCACTCTATGCTCAAATATGCTCTCTCTTTCATTCATTTGACAACATTTTCACTGGGTTCTGACTTTGTAGTAAGGAACAAATTATTATCTCTATCATGAAGACTGGGACTTCTTACCTCTGTTACTGACTCAGGTCCTTGGGCTCTCCAAACTGATTGGGGCCAAGAGAGAATTCTAGACAAGACTTTTATTGGAGCTTACATCTGAGCGCAAGGGAGACAGCACAAAGGAAATGGTCCTTCAGGACGATTATGTGAGCAAAGGCCAGGGAAAGCTTTTATTTCTTTGTTTGTTTGTTTATCTTTAAAGATTTTATTTGTTTATTTGACAGAGAGAGAGTTCGAGAGCACAAGCAGGGGAAGGGCCAAAGGGAGAGAGAGAAGCAGGCTCCCTGCTGAGCAAGGAGCCTCAACTTGGGGTTCAATTCCAGGACCCTGAGATCATGACTTACCCTGGCATCATGACCTGAGCCAAAGGCAGATGCTTAACTGAATGAACCACCCAGGCATCTCTTGGGGAAAGCTTTTAACGAGGCTAAGGTAAGAAAGTAGTGGCACGGCCCATTGGGCGTGCGTGTGCGGTGGACAGAACATGCTTCATCATGCATCTCATGTCTCATTAGCATGTTCAGTCTCCATCCCTGGCATGATTTTTAGTATTATAATGAGGGATAAAGTCAATGGAATGTCAGCACTGGTGTCCACCTTGGTGCAGACTGATTTTGTTCAGTCTTCGCCAGTCTTGGTAGTTGAATTCTCCTTTGGTAAGCAACTTGCTTTTGCATTTGTGCAAGACATGCTACTCAGGGGGCATAGGGTTTCAGCTATGAAGTAACGCTGGGTTTCATGGTCAGGACTGAGGTGACCTGAGCCCAGTCCCTGCTCTGTCTCACTTCCATAATCTACCTCATCCCCAAAACAGTTTTCATTCTAATTCTTTCTTATCTGTATTTCAGATCTCAGATTAGTTGTTGTTAGCTCTGGGAGCCCTTTTCTGAATTAGGTATTTCTCTCACATGCCCCTTGGTTATCCTGTTCATTCCTTAGTTTTGTACGCACATGCATTGCATATTTATTAATTCTCTTTAAAGTGTTAATTTATTGTAATATTATTGAATGTTCTTTTTCTTCTCTTTTTCTTTTCTTCTTCACTCTCCTCCTCCTCCCCTTCCTCCTCTTCTTTTTTCTTCATCAACACTTTGATTGTATTGTGTTTTATTTTTTATGCAACACTATTCCAAACACCACTTCACACTACATTGTTAAGTCTTCACCAAAACTCTGTGAGTAAGCAGGTGGGTGTAATTATCTCCATTTAACAGAAAAGAGAACTGGGATTCATGCTGATTAACTGACTTTTCTAAAGCTACTCTGTGAGTGAGTGTCAGAACTAGATTTCCAGGTCCCAGCCTAAGTTCATTCCATTTCATTGTATCTCTTGATTTGAAAAAGATTCTGCTCATAAGGGGCCAGGTATACTGGGAGCCCCCAACATCTAGAGAGAAATTCATAAAGTTAAACAAAATAATGTCCTCTCTGTTTTGTCCTGTTTCTACAGATGAAGTCAACAGGATGTGGGAGTAAGAGACAGACTGTGAGTAACAGAAGCTGATACAGCCTTCCAAAGGTTTAACCAAAGGGTTAAAAAAGTGAAAAGACTTTTTAGAGCATGGGGAAGAAACCTTTTCCCAGTAAATCTGATGATATGCCTGTAATTAAGTCAAATAGGTTAAAGGCTTGTTATGCTAGCATTAACACGTAATTCATCCATTGAATTACAATGAGATTCATGTAAGGATTACACGTAAAATTCCATGTAATGAGATGTATTCATCATCAAAAGCTTTTTGCCCTTTAAGAAAATGTTACAATAATTATCCCATGAACGTGAAAAGTCAATAGAGGTGAAAATACATGTCTTTTTATACCATCATTGTGATTGTATTTATATTGGCAAGGCCTAACCCGGCTGGCATTTAACTTTCTAGGGAGAGAACCCGGGCGGCTGCCGTCTCCTCTCATCTTACCCTTTCCTCCTGGGCCAGCCAAGAGATGCTCTTTGCCCTCATTCTCATCTCCTCTCCTGGAGATACAGGCCCGAGAATCTTGTTTCTCAAGTTGCAAAACAGATAAGTTAGAATGTGATTACTTACTTTGCAAAAGGATTCACTAGAGACTTCCTCTAAAAACTCTCTTCCTTTTTCTAATTGCAGTTTTCTTAAAGTGAGGGCTCAGCAGTATTGAGAATAGGGACCTTAAAGATTATTGCACATTTAACATGAATTAATCCAAAATTTGTGTGAACAACTGTATTCTAGATTTATTGGTGAAAACTATTATAATCTTTGAAGATGATTTAAGAGTAGAGGTGAGTTTAGGGAAAGCTCCAATATAGATGACCATTTAAAGAGCTGGCTACATGTAGAATATATTATAATCTGGCCATGGAAGAAAGTTTTTGTCCAGGTGCCCAGGGCTATAAAAAAAAAGTTTACCAAAATGATACCAGTGAGTTTTGAATAGTTTGTCTCTCCATGGAATCTATATCCAACGTATTGCCATAAACAGTTGAATTTTTAAAAATTTCACTGTTGTCCTCTATCCGAGGGGAAATGAAAGTAGTAAGAGGTGAGTATGGAAATGTTAAATCCAACATTTTACTTATTTATTTATTTATTTGACAGAGATAGAGAAAGAGAGAGCACAGGCAGAGGGAGCAGCAGAGGGAGAGGGAGAAGCAGGATCCCCACTGAGCAGGGAGCCCAACTTGGGGCTCCATCCCAGGACCCTAGGATCATGACCTGAGCTGAGGGCAGACGTTCAACCAACTGAGCCACCCAGGTGCCCCAAATCCAACATTTTAAAGGCCAGATTGAATAACAAAGAGGTAGGTTATTGCTGTTTCAATATTGGGTTCTTCTCTAACACTAGCCACTAGATGAATAAGGTTAGTTATTCATGTGTTGATCTGTCCTACGAATGAAGTAGCAGAAGTAATCAAGTGTACTTAATCTTTCTTATGTCCCTGAATGATTTTGGGCAATATGTGTCCAGCTAAGTGAAACATTTTCCAATAATTTTGCATAAATATGCAAAATATTTCACAGTAGGAAAATAGCACTAAGAAAGACTTGGTCTTTTAAAAGAAAGAAAAAGAATACCAGGGTGCTTTGTTTGGGACTTTTGATGTGCTGTTTAAAAAATATTTCAGCCATTATATCCTTTACCTAATGGCTGAGTCGGAAAATACCTGTCACTCATAGGCTCTTGCTTTCAGTCATGCTTAATAAAGAAAAGTGTCATTTGGAGTATTAGAATTTAATTTGATGTGTATCTTTAATGTATGTGTCATATGATGTTTTAATTTTGTATGGGTCAGCAGGTGCTTTTTACTGACACTGTGTTATCTGAGGTAAATTCTCGAGTGTTCTTCCTGTACAGTCTAGTTTCTTTTATGTAAAAGAGATAAAGCAAGTGTCTTAATAATACTTTTTTTTTCAGTACATGGAGACTGATGGAAGATCTTATATTCCTAAAATCAAGATAGCCGTAGCCAGAGCTCACAAAGTCAGCTTGAAGGACTGAAGGAGCCTGGCTGTCTCCTTCTGTTGTCATAGAAGCTTCTTGAAGAATCTTATACAGTTACCAATGTGCCTGTGACTAAAATAGTGGGTCCAGTGGCCAGCAGACATTGTGAATAAGCATTGGTATTTGTTGCTATTATGCTAATTTTCTTCTCTAGTACTCTTCTTTATAGAAGAAAAGGAACAACTTATTTTTTAAAAATAAAACTCTAGTACAGTTTTACTTCCCCCTCCATCACAACCTAGTTAACATTGACTTATTCATATATAGACATTTGATTAACTAATTAGGTTACAGTTTATTGTTTAGTGGCCCCATGTCAGACACTTTTCTTAGTCTAGTAAGGAATAGTAAAAATAGAGATGAATTACAGCCCTTCTTTCTATTTTACTTACAATATAAAAAGAGGCAATAGATTAGATGGTCAAATAATCATAATACAAGGTAAAAATTTAACGAAATCCACAAGAGATGTTCATACAAAATCCTATGGGATTTTGGAGGGGATGGGAGTTGCAACCATTTTTCAGGGAATCAGGCAAAGCTTTATGAAGAATATGAAATGAGAACTAAGGTGGTTGGATCTGTATGAATAGACAGGAACAGCACTTCCTGGTGGGAGGAATAGTAATAACAATGGCATGAAAACTGTGAAAATTGATACTGTCCTTGGGAAATAATGAACAGTTCAGCTTGCCTGTGTTGGGAAAAAGTTGAAGCCACCAACTGCCCTAAAGAAGTTACAGTTTATTTAGTAAGAAATGGTGAATCCCTGAAAGTTAGGGAGCATTATTATGCCTCCCAGAATAAGAAAGATTTATCTGGCAGCCATTTTACAAAAGGGGACTATTAGAAGTCATATTGAAATCACATGTATAAAAATTTATGGCAGCCTTAACCATTGTGATAAGGAGTAGCAAATGAAAAGCTGGTTTAGAAAGGGCATGGTTGGTGACTTACTTGATGCATATAGGGTGGGGAGAAATGTTGAGATAAAAACCTAGAGTTAAAAAAGATGCCAAGATTTTGAGCCTGGGGTGCTGAGAAAATAAAATTGTTACTAACTAAAACTATGGAATTAAAAGTCATTGGGACTAAGGGGAAGATGACCGGTTGAATTTGAGTATTTGTTAATTCATTAATTCATTCAGAAATCTTTCCTCAGCACCTCCTAGACAGTTATCCCTTAAATGTCTACTTAAAATATGTCAGGAAAGGAAAGGGAAAATGATACATTTGGAGATCTAACTGACTGCCCAAACTTTTTGTGTTTTAAACATTACATTTAGTAAATTTTAGGAACTGTGCTTTGTTATGAGATTATATCTTTTTTTTTTGGTGTTAAGGTGGTGTGATATTAAGCAATAGTGATGCAACCAGTTTTTTTAACTTTTTGATTTTTATATAATTTTATTTATTTTTATTTAAAAAAATTTTTTTTATACTTTTAAGTCTGCACGATAGTACACAGAATTCCCAAATAGTCTTCATCCAACTTCTTCTAATGTTAACATTTTACACGGTATGATTGTCATTTTCTGTATTCCGTCTTTGGGTCCCCTGACAATATTGTTGATATAAAAATTTTGCCTATAGTAAATTCATTATGGTACTTATTTCTATGGGTTTTTACAAATACATAAAGTTGTGTATTTACCAACATGCAGGATGGTTCTATGGCACAGAAAATTCTTTTATGCTGTTCCTTTGTAGTCAACACTTTCTCCATTCTCAACCCTTGATCTGATTCCTATCCTTTTACTTTAAAAATTATTATTTAATAATTTATTTATTTATTTGACACAGAGAGAAAGTGAGCACAAACAGGGGGAGAGGCAGAGGGAGAGGGAGAAGCAGGCTCCCTGCTGAGCAGGGAGCCCAACGTGGAGCTTGACCCCACAACCCTGGGATCTTGACCTGAGCCAAATGTAAACACTTAACTGACTGAGCCACACAGGTGCCCCAATTCCTAGCCTTTTAGATTGTCTTTTCAAGAATGTCATGAGTGGAATTATAATATATAGCTTTTGGTTTTGGCTTTTTTCACTTTGAAAAATATGTTTAAGTTTCATTCTTGTTATTACATGGATCAATATTTCATTTTTATTTCCAAGTAACATTCCATTACATAGACACACCACAATTTGTTCATCCATTCTTCCGTTAAATGACATTTGGGTTGTTTCCAGTTTTTGGACATTATGAATAGGGCTGCTATAAATATGCACATACAGGTTTTTGTGTGTAAATATATGTTTTCAGTTTGCTTGGGTAAATACCAAGATTGTAGGTTATATAGTATTATATATTCTAACATTATCGACACTATTCTAATAGATGAGTAAGTGATAACTTACTGTGATTTTATTTTGCATCTTTTCATATGCTCATTTGTCCTCTCTCTTCTTTGGTGAAATGTATGTTCATACGTTTTACTCATTTTTTTTAAAAATGGGGTTTTTGTTTCATTATTGTTGAATTTTGAAAATTCTTTGTACATTCTAGGTACAAGTTCTTTATTTGTCAGATATGTTTTTTTCAAATATTTGGGGCCACTAAATAGGTTGAAGCCAATAACATCCTTTTTAATAAATAAAGAAGAAAAGTAGGTAGAAAATAAGGAAGGATGTAAGTGATTTGAACAGGACCTTCAGTTTGACCTGACACTCATTTCTAGAAGAGTCCATCCAACAACAGTAGAATACACATTCTTCTCAAATACATATGTAAAATTCACCAAGATAGACCATACTCTGGACTGTAAACAAACCTTATAAAACTTAAGAAAATAGAAATAATATAAAGTATATCATTGAACTTGTTGAAATAAAACTAGAAACCAATAACAGAAAGTTACTTAAAAATATCCAACTATCTGAAAATAAAACATACACTTCTAAAAAATGCATGAATTAAATCTTTTAGGAAATTAAAAATATTTTAAACTAAAACTAAGAANTTTTATTTTTTTTAATTTTTTTTTATTTTTTTTTTTTTAAAGATTTTATTTGTTTATTTGACACAGAGAGAGAGATCACAAGTAGGCAGAGAGGCAGGCAGAGAGACAGGGAGAGGAGGAAGCAGGCTCCCTGCTGAGCAGAGAGCCCGACGTGGGCCTCGATCCCAGGACCCTGGGATCATGACCTGAGCCGAAAGCAGAGGCTTTAACTCACTGAGCCACCCAGGCGCCCTTAAAAATATTTTAAACTAAAACTAAGAATAATTGGAACAAATAGAAAATAGCTTTTGGATATTTCCTCATGTTTTGTTTTTGTTTGTTTGTTTTTTCCCCCTCACCGTTTTTCTCTTTCCACTTCAGTTTGAGGAATTTCTATAGATCTAACTAAATTTAATTATCTTTTACTTGGCTGTATTGAGTCCACCTATCAGCCGATAGAAGATATTCCTCAACTCTTACTGTGTTATACATGCCTAGCATTTATATTTAATTTTTTTTAAGATTTTGTTTATTTATATGACAGAGAGAGAGAGATTACAAGTAGGCAGAGAGGCAGGCAGAGAGAGAGGAGGAAGCAGGCTCCCTGCCGAGCAGAGAGCCCGATGCGGGCCTCGATCCCAGGACCCTGAGATCATGACCTGGGCCGAAGACAGAGGCTTTAACCCACTGAGCCACCCAGGCGCCCTATATTTAATTTTTATACTTTTAATTGCTCTACTGAAATTACCCATCTGATCTTGCATGTTGTTCACCTTTGCCATTAGATCCTTTAACATATTAATCATAGTTATTTGGAAATACCCTTTCAGATAGTTTGAACATCTGTGTCATTTCTGAGTCTGGTTTGGATGATTGTTTTGTTCTTTGGGAATTGTTTTTAATCTTTTTGTCATTTTTTGTTGAAAGCCAGACATTTTATGTAGAAGTAGAGACTAAAATAAATGGTTTTTATGCTTTGAGATGAATACTTTTTACCACTTTCTAGGTCATCAGTGTGGAAGTTAGTATTAATCTAACCATAAGTTGGGTTCTTTTTAACTCTGTGTCCCTGAGATGAGACTGGTGTCTCCAAGCCTTTTTAATTAATTAATTAATTAATTAATTTAGATTTTATTTATTTATTTGACACAGAGAGAGAGAGATTACAAGCAGGCAGAGAGAGAGGAAGAAGCAGGCTCCCCGCCAAGCAGAGAGCCCGATGCGGGCCTCGATCCCAGGACCCTGAGACCATGACCTGAGCCGAAGGCAGAGGCTTTAACCCACTGAGCCACCCAGGTGGCCTTAATTTTATTATTATTATTATTTTTTTTTTTAGGCAGAGAAAGAGTGAGTGAGCAGAGGGGGAGAGAGAGAGAGAGAGGAAGAGAGAGGGGCAGAGGGAGAAGGAGGGAGAGTTGGGCACAGAGCCCAACTTGAGGCTAGATCTCATGACTCTGAGATCACAACCTGAGCTGAAATCAAGAGTCAGATACCTAACCAACTGAGCCATCCACGCGGCCCCCCTCTTTTTTTTTTTTTTTTTTAATGAAAGACATTTTTAAGCCAAGGTCTACTGATTTACAAAAAAAAAAAATCTGTAAACTATTTAAAATATCTTGCAAAATTGTGTGTGTTTATGGACAAATGAGCTTCTATAATTTTCATAAATTCTTCAAAGTGGTCCATGATTTAATACACATGATTAACAATAACCTCTGCTTTATGACATTTAAAAATAGTCATCCCACCTTCTTCTTTATCACTACCTAATACTATCAAAAAACCCAATGTTAAACTTAACTTACTACTACAATGTCTTTGCCAAACCCCAGTCAAAGTGAGAAGTGAGGATGAATTAGGAAATAATTAGGCCTGTGTAGCCCCAATCACAAATTTCAGGAAGAGCTACTGTACAATGTGTTAATTGCAAAACCAAACAAATTTGTAATCCCTGTGCAATGTAGGAGCCTCATGGGTCACTGCTACTTATCACTTGCTTATTTGAAGGGTTGGCAGTTGGAACTGATCCAAAAGCAACAGATATGTGATGACTGGTCCTGAAACTCTTTCAGTGGTGCCCATGGGACACAACACTATCTTTATAATAAAAGTCAATAGGGAAAAAAATTACTATTTCCTTTACCAAAACCGACCTTGCACAATTTGTCAAAATTATTTACTATCTAGTATGAGATGGGTTGTAGAGTACTTGACTGAAATTTAGGAGAAATTTTTTGCATTTTGCAAATTTTAACTACTTTCTGGTGTGTTTTCTTTTGAGGGGTAGAAATTATGACTTCTATGTAAGATTTTTTTTTTTACTTTTTTTAGTTTCTGAAATAACTTACTGACAATTGTGATTAGGAAATCAACCCCCAAAATGGGAAGGATTAATTGGCACCAACCCAAAGGAGTGTTTTATTATTCATTAGGAAGATATCAGGACATCCCTCTGTTATAGATTGAATTATATCTCTCCCAAAAATATATATGTTGAAGTTCTAACCCCCTGGTATTTCAGAATATGACTTCATTTAGAGATAGGACCTTTAAAGAGGTAATTGAGTTAAAATGAGGTTTTGCTGGTGATCCCTAATCCAACATAACTGATGTTGTAACAAGAGAGATTAGGACACAGATATACACAGAAGGAAAACTATATGATGACACAGGGAGAAGGTGGACACCTGCAATCTAAGGAGAGAGACCTCAAAAGAAACCCAACTTGCCTGCACTTTAATCTTGGACTTCTAGTGTCCAGAATTTTGAGAAAATAAACTTGTGTTGCTTAAACCACTCAGTTTCTGATACTTTGTTATGGCATCCCTAGAAAAGCTTCCATTTCCCTCTTGCGACCCTGTTTCATTTACCCATTTGTGAAGATTTTAATCTTAAAAAGATATTAAGAATATTGTTGATATTGTGACAGTCAGTATTCATTTTTAGTTTATTACAAAATATGTGTCTCTTTGTATACATTTTATGTATTGGTAACATGCATATAATTATATCTAGCCACTAAGTTTTCTAGGGAGACTGAACAAAATGATCATAGCATATAGTAACACCTGTACGGAAAGCATCATATCAAATGGGAGATATGCACATTCTGCTAAGCTATGAGAACAAGATCATATCTCACACAGATATTTTGAAGCTAAAATTACTTTAATCTGGAACATTGTCAAATATGGTGCCATATTTGTGGCAATTTTATCAAATGTATGAAAAAAGGATATTGTAATAACTATGCACAGAGTGTCAAAATGTTTCCAGCTTACACATGTTGGAGATTTGTGTATTTTTCTGTGAACAACATATTGTCATTCACAAAATGCAGCTACTGAACAGACATGGGGTTGAAATAGGGGATAGAGGTCAAATTAATTTGACAATAGAATGAACTGGGTCTGAGTCTTGAATCTGCCACCTGTTTGATGTTTGGGTATGCTATTAATTTCTGAGCCGATTTTTTCATATTTAAATGGGGATCATTATAAGGTATTGTGAAGCCTAATGAGGTAATGGATGTTAAGTACTTGACTTATGTGCTTGGCAAATTATAGGTGCTCAATAAAGATTAGGTATCATCATTATCATCATCATCATCAGTAAATTAATAAATGAAGAAAATGTGTCACCTCAAAGAAAAATAGAGGAAAATGTAAAAGATGACTTGAGCTATGTAATTAGCCTGAAATATACAATAAAATTTTTATAACTACAACATTAAACTTGGTGCATTCAATTTTCATTGCCAACAGAGGAAATTTAAGGACCAAGGACATATTACTCAACTGAGGTCCTTCAACCAAAATTTCATGGAAATTTTTATTTCCTTTCAGGAAGAAAGAAATTATTCAATATCTATGTAGATCTCTCTTAAATAAATATATTTTTTTTTTTTTAAGATTTTATTTATTTATTTCACAGAGGGAGAGAGATCACAAGGAGGCAGAGAGGCAGGCAGAGAGAGAGAGGGGGAAGCAGGCTCCCCGCTGAGCAGGGAGCCCGATGCGGGCCTCGATCCCAGGACCCTGAGATCATGACCTGAGCCGAAAGCAGAGGCATCAACCCACTGAGCCACTCAGGCGCCCTAGATCTCTCTTATAATGAAAATGGTCAGAGGTGAGTACACTTAAAACATGACAGAGGGGCACCAGGGTGGCTCAGGCAGTTAAGCATCTGCCTTGGCTCAGGTCATGATCTCAGGGTCCTGGGATTCAGCCCTGCCTCAGGATCCCTGCTTAGTGGAGAGTCTACTTCTCCCTCTCCCTCTGCTCTTTCCCCCTTCCCCCATAGTTGCTCTCTCTCTCTTTCAAATAAATAAACAAATAAATAAAATCTTTTAAAAAATGACAGAGAAATAATGGTTAAATATTAATTTGTTCTATATGTTAGAGGGCAAAGTATGTGGTCAGGACAATATATGCCATCCATCTATAATTAATTCTCTCCGTAGCTGTATAGGAAAAGATATAAAGGAACAGTGTTTTCCTTATTGTCAACCTAAGGTTGTATAATTAGAATACAGTACTTTCTATGAAATAGGATGCCATGACACTGTAAATAGTTTCCAAAGCAGGATATTTAATTCCATAGGAAATATTTCTAAAAGTAAACATCCTAGTATCTTCTCTCCCCCACAGTAAAGGGCATGACCTAGGGGGATGCACATCAGGCATTTAAATTTAACCCTTCATTTACCTCTTTGCCCAGGATTTAATTGAATGACAGAATTTAAGTATCATCACTGACAGAAATGGGGTTTCAATCTCAGCTACTCTTCAAGCTATGCCAACAGGATTGATTGAACTCTATTTGAGTCCAGTGTTTGATGCTATGAAACGCAGCCTTCCTAAGGTTTATTTTCTTCTTTGTAGGGAAATGATCCAAGAATAGGGTGACAAACTTTGTATTTTTGAACTAGTAATTCTGGCTGGGTCAGTATATTAGGAATTCTAATATATTTTGCCTGTATTTACTGGCATACTGCAAAGAATTTGTTCTGAATTTGGTAGACACCATTACTTAGATGAAGGCTTCCAGACGACTCCTCAGAACTGAGGAATTAGAGGTCAAGGATGGCCTGAGAGAAACAATTTAATTGAAAATTGGCAGTAAAAATATTGTGAGCCTAAAGAAGGAATTAGATCAATTAAATATGAGAGGGCATTCATCATCCTGAGCCACAGCAAACCAGTTGAATTAATAGTATCTATTCCTTTCTAAACAATGCAGTAGTTTTGCCTTTGAAATCACAATGTGAAAGTTGCTTTGCTTACGACAATGTCTTAATTTTCAAAGTATATTCACAGTTTAAAAAAATTGGCCAAAGGTCCACTGTGGCAGATACAGCCTAAGGTTCTCCTCCACTTATACCCACATGTAATTCCCTTTTCTTGAGGACAGGTGGAACTTGTGATTGGTTCTAACCAGTTGAATGTGACAAAGGAGATGGAATGTTACTACCTTGATTGAGCTACATTATAAGGCTCTATTTTGTAGACTGGGGTGAGAGAGATTGCCCATATGGCATTTAAGGAAGTAAACAGCCATGTTGTAAGCTGCTCCCTGAGAGGACCATGTGGTAGAGAACTGCAAGCAGTTCACAGGACCTCAGAGCAGCCTGTAGCAGACAGCCAAGAAGAAGATGAGGTCTGCAGTCATACAGCGACAAGGGAATGAACCTGAATTGAACTTCTCCAGTCAACTCTTCAGATCAGAACACCCAGTCAATACCTTTATTTCAGTGAGATCTTAAGCAAAGTAATCAACTAAGCCCTGCCCAGATTCCTGACCCATAGAAACTGTGAGATAATAAATATGTATTATGTTAAGCCACTAAATTCATAGTAATTTTTTATGTAGGAGTACACACACTAAATAGTGACAGAGTGAAAGAGATACTCTAACTCTAACCTTAATTCAAAGTCATTCTTCTGCAAAAATTGCTGCTTAAATAATCAAAGTTGCAATTTCATCATTCTCTTCTCACAAAGTTCCATTCCTTTCCACTCGTTCATAATACATAAATCAGAAAAGTGAGCAATGTTCCAATCTTAAGGACTTTTATGATATAAAATGATATACAGAAAAACCATGAAACCAAGTATATAGATGGTCACAGACACAAGACAATAAAATTGAACAGAAGTCTATAACTGAGAGTTATTTGTTTTAAAAAAAAAATCTCAAAATGACTGGCTTATGATTGGAAAGAAAAATAGCATACAATTTCAAATATTCTTAAGATAATCAAGTTGGTGAGCATTCTCTGGGGAAAATGAAATTGGGACTGGATTGTGGAAGACTCAAAGTGTCCAGCTGAGGAACGTGAAATTTATCTGAGAGTGAATTGAGATCCTCAGAGTTTTAACAGGCTTTATTTGGTAGCATCATGTCAGAATGGATGACAGCAGTAGCAAGTAGAGAGGTCCTTGCCAGTCTGGTTTTTGTTTGTCTGTCTGTTTGTTTGTTTGTTTAGGATTTTATTTATTTATTTGACAGAGAGAGAGAGAGAGAGAGCACAAGCAGAAGGAATGGGAGAGGGAAAAACAGCCTTCCTGCTGAGCAGGGAGCCTGATGCAGGGCTCAATCCCAGGACCCTGGGATCATGACCCAAACCAAAGGCAGAGGCTTAACTAACTGAGCCACCCAGGTGCCCTGATACTCTGTTTTATACATGTGGTATGTGTGGGACCCTGCGCAAAATGCTGGTACTCAAAAGGTATAGTAGACAGTCTTTGCCTTTAGGTAACCTAGAACTTCGTAGGAAGATAGTTCTATACATTAAATAAGAAGCAATAATATAAAATATAATTCAAGTACTGAGTTAGATTCAAGTTAAGTAAAAGTTTAGACAGCAGGAAAATAATTCAAATAAAGCTCTTAAAAGGTGTTTATAGAAAAAGGGACTTAGTAAGTAGGACTTAACAAAATAAGGTAAACATAGGTAAGAGGGATAGGGAGATTATTCTAGGTTGAGTATCATCCAATCCAAGAGTAGGGCTTCATATGATGAATAAAGAATGTGAAGGGTAGATAAGTTTGGTTGAAATTGAAAGCTGATAGAAGAGTAAGAATCTAATTTCCATGAAGACAGGGATCTGGTCTTTTAATTTTTGAATCTCAAGACTCTAGCACAGAGGTGGCAGATGGTAGGTAATCAGTCAACACTTAATCATTGAAATAAACATGTTGAATGGCAATTTTTGAAGAAGCTGGAGACCAGGGAAGGGAAGAGCACCAAAAATAACAATCATTTGTATGCGCTGATAAAACCTGGAAATTCTAGAAAATCTCTTGGGGAAAAAAAGCAAATGGACAAAGGAATGAATCTAAGGAGAGATATGCAGTTAGAAAAAAAAAAGGAAGGGAAAGAAACAATGAAGCAGACTCATAAGAAAGAGATCAAAGAAACTGAGGGAAAAGGTAGAATGTATGATATTGTACAGCCTTCTTTCTAAGAGAAGAAAAATGTTCAGGGATAAGAATGACATTTTCTCAAGATACTGCAAATCAAAGAATAAGATTTGGGAAATGTTTCAGTGGCTCTAAGTTAATTTTTTAAATTTTCTTTAAATCACTAATGTGACTGGAAATATATGAAATTAGAAAAAAAATCTGATGGCAATACACACACACACACACACACACACACACACACAAGAACATGGTAGAACAAGACTTACATTTAATAAGCCTTAACGTTCCCCCCCCCATCTAATCTCTCCATCCATTAGCAACAGAATCTCTTCCTTCAAGACCCAGATTAAATATTAAATATCCCATTTCTCCCAGGTGGGAGATCACTTCAACAGGATAATCCTGAACCTAGGACTGTGTCTTATAGAAGACACTAAAAATCTCTTTTGACCTTTAGCATCCATGGTTCAGGTGGCTAGATTAGAGGACACTAATTACACTACAGGATTGTCAGTAGAAGTACCTGAGAATAAAGATGCTAAGTTCTTTATTTGATTCAGATATAAGACAAGAAAAATGTGAAAACATGTGGTCCCAATTGGCTTTCTGTCCTTCACCCCCTCTCCCAAAAACTTCAGATCAGCTAAAGACTCCATTATCTAGGGAATAAAAGGAGAAAGGAAAGGGAAAAGAGCAGGAATTTATATTTTGCCAATTTCTATGATCCCAGATGGATTTGTAAAACTCAGTGAGGAGAGGGAAGAGAGGTCTCATTGTTCCCATCTGAAGCTCTTGGGGGTGGGGGTCGCCCCACAGACATGTATTGGGATGTGACATAGAAACAACAGAGTGGTCTCAGGAGGATGTGGGAGTAAGCGTCAGCATTCAGTGCTTATAAGAAAGGGTTCTGAAATTAGCTGAGAGATAGAAATAGAGAATTTTGAACTTGAACGAAGGTGAGTTCACCAGTGAGTATGCAGAGGGGTCTCAGAGCAAAGGAAGCTGAGATGGGAATTTAGAATGTGCTCGTGTTGAAGAAGTGAGACCTAAGAATCCAATTGGAGAATGAGGTCTGCACAGGGCCAAGGTAGATCAAGGCTTGAGAACTAGACCCAGGAATTCCCTATGGTCTTTGTTCTCATAAGTCACCAAAACATTTCGTCAATTCCAGGGAAAACAGCAAGACTGCAGGACACTGAATATGGGTGAATTTTAAATCTAAAATGACTAAAAAGATATTGAATTTGATAAGCCTCTTTGGAAGTGACTGGATTAAGTTTTCTGTCTCAGAGGGCAGCTCAAGCTCTGGAAAAATATGTTAAAACATTTTTTTATAGATATCACTTTGTTGGTTGTGTGATTAGGAAATTTATACCATCAAACACGGATTAGTCCCATCTACACAGAAGTCCCTATATCACTTTTCCTTTCTGGTATTTACATGCAATAATCTCACCAGTTCCTGCCTCAGTCATTTGTGTATTTGCCAGAGGCCCTAACAGTCATCTGGATAGACTGCAAATTAATAAGCTTTAGAATGGCCCAGACAATGAACTTTAGATCCTATAGAAAGTACAAAGCCAACAACGTCAAGTGAGGAACTTGGGAAGATCAACAGGAAATCCAGGGGACCTTGGCAATCAGCAATAGCTAAAGCTAAAATAAGCAGTGCCTACGTGCCCAGCAAAGGGCTGTGAGTGAGACAGGTGGAGTTCAGCATTAGAGAAGTTCCTAAGAGGCCATTCATAGAGGCCCACTAGACAGGTTGCCTTTTCCGCACCAGGCATCTCCAAAAGAGACTTTGAATTTAGATTTAATTTCATGGGAAGCACCTTGGGTGAACTTCTAAAGAAAGTCAGTTTGGGGAGTTTTCTAGATTTATTTATTTATTTTGGAAAGAAAGAGAGAGAGAACACAGTGGGGAGGCGCAGAGGGAGAGAGAATCTCGAACAGTGTGGAGTGTGGAGCCCCACGCAGGGCTCAATCTCATGACCCTGAGATCATGACCTGATCTGAAACCAAGAGTCAGACACTCAACCAACCGAGCCACCCAGGCAGCCCTAGAGAAAGTCAATTGTAAGAGTACTAGGGAATACAGTAGACAAAAAGGGTTAGGAAATATATCAGGTCATGTCAATTAACTGCTGCACAAGGACTAATTAGCAAATCTAACTTAATGTTAGTTATGGTCCCCTGCTTCTTTTGATTTCCCTGGATAAGAATAGAGTGGGTTTTATAATCTGGGGTATACATTAGCCTGTACTTAGTGAATAAGTGTCCCCAGTGCTATGACGGTCAATGACTGAGTCCTATCCTATCACAGCCCTTTGAATTCCATGAAACTCGGGCAGTGCCCTTTCAATATCAAACCACCATCTGTGATTTCTCCCCACTCTTCATCTGCCACACTCTATCACAGCTCTAGTTTTGCCATTTTATCCTCATATGTGGTCCCGTTCTCCCTCTTATGGTAGCTTCCAAGAGAGATTCATGGAGCTCTGGAGTTGCTAGCAGTGTTGTATTTCAAGATCATACTGCTAAAGGAAACTTTTGGATTGAGCAATAGGATAACATATATTTGAGAAAATTATGGAAACTTTGATATTTAGCTTAAATTGTCTTCAGAGGGAACCCTGAGACAAAATGGACACTCCCAGACATCCATCAGATATTTAGTCATGACTTCAGTCCTATCAAGTTTGCACCTATCATCAATGGGCCCCAGAAATTCATGCCTACTAAATTTCCTAAAGAGATGTGGAGAAAGACCCTGAAATTTCATTTATATAATAGGTGAAGAAAAGAGGTCATCCTGTTCTAGGTTCATTTTGCAAACATCGTTGAGTGACATTAGCTTAAAAAATGTGTCTTGCCTGTCAATTACAAATGAAGCTTAGCAAAAGCTTTTGTTTAAAAGTTGTACATTCCAATGTTAATATGGTCCTCCCTAGAAAAAGCAGCTGCCTTTTATGGATTTTAAAAAGCCACTGAGTTTTATCAAATTTCCTCTTTCATGTTCTTCGATTGCTAAGCTATGTAAGTCAACCAAAAGATAACTAAGCATTAACCCATGTTGCCTTTTGTTTTTTATCTTCTTTTGAAATCCCATGAGTTTAGCTAAGTACATTAAATGGAGCATAAATCTTTATGTTGTTTTCATTAAGTCACATATTTGGAATATATATCTGAGACTATTTGATCAATTGTAAAATATTAGCTGCTGCACCGAAGATTTGTGACATGGATTTTAACAAGTGAACAAACATTTCAGGAGCACAGTAAAAACCATTGGCTGGGCAGCATGGATAAGTTATGACAGTTGAGTTTAAGACCATGCAGAGAGTTTTTACCCCATAGTATTTTCAGATATATACTGTAATTTACAATACTAAGCATGAGCAAATTTGGAAATAATTTAAAGATTTAGAAATATTTTCTACTTTTCTGTTTTTCCATTTTCATATTCTTGTGATGATTGCCTGTCAAATTATGTAAAAATTACTTGAGTGATTATTAAAACCACTATATTATACTGGCCCAAGAAACATTCATTTCTAGACTTATGTACTCTACTCTTTTTATATATCATAAATACAATCTCAACTCCTACTTGTGTCTCAGTTTTACTTTGTTATTTCCTGCTCTGAGCTCTTTCTTATACTATTTCTTCTGCCCAGAAATTTTCATTCCTATCTCTCTATCAAATCTCATTGATTCACTATTAAGCTCCTACTATCTGCCAGACACCGTGTTTAGCATCTTTCAAAGTAATTTAAATGTCACTTAATCCATAAAACTTTTCATAATTTTATCTCTCCTTTAAAATAATAGGAAGAATTAAGGGGCAAACAGGGTGGCTCAGTGGGTTAAGTGTCTGACTCTTTATTTCATCTCAGGTCATGATCTCAGAGTTGTGAAATTGAGCCTTGCATTGGGCTCTGGTGCTGGGTGTGGAGCTTAAGATTTTCTCTGTCCCTCTCCTTATGTCCCTCTCCCTGCCCCCACTCACACTCTCTCTCTCTTAAAATAAAATAAAATAATAGGAAGAATTAAAAAAAGAAGGAGTGACAGAATTGAAATTCCAATAAAAGATAATCAACAACATGGCAGGAAAATTTGAGGGACTTTAGAGCAATTTAACAAATAATTCCCAAGCACCTACTCAGGAACATAGGTCAAAAATGAATGTTCAAAACTGTCCTATTTCTAAAACACACAATCTGTTTAGTAGAAGCTTTACATTTAGAGGGATTTTAAGTAAGGAGGCTTTATAGGTCATGAATGGAAATGTTTGAAAATTGCTCTTCTATAACAACTGTTCATACAAATTATTAGCGTTTTGTGCATGGATTTAGCCTTACCAGTGAGATATTTTGAATAATTCTCCTCCAAAATTGCCTCACTGTTCCCGTAGAGTTGAAAGTGGCCTAAGACTTGCTTGATGTAAGTAATGGTCAGGTTGCTTTAGTTTTGCTCTGTGAACAGTCAAGCATTCTCTTTCACTGGTGATAGACATGGTCTCTCCAAGCATTAAGCCAGTTCATTCATTGTCTATGATCCACACATCTGTCTCTGTTATGGCCGTAGGGTTGTGCCACTTAATCCTATCTGAGTGGTTTCCCAGGAAGGGAAAACATCTCTTTGTTCCAACAGCCCTGAAAAGACAATGTCTCCTTATCGATAGGAGAAAGAGGTAGGACCTTTCCAAAATGAACAGGGTCAGTGAGAGACTTATTGGCAAAATCTGATGTAGGTGGAGTCCATTTTCTCCCAATAAAGATACAATTTCAAGAAATGACTTATAAAGATTAGTTATAAAATGCATTTCCAGGTATTTCAGAGCAATTTACTATGTAAGCATTTGAGTCTAAAGACTGGGCATGATGTTTCTTAAGGGGACAATATCATGCATTACCAGTGGCCAGTACAGCAAAGAAAATAAAGGGACCCAGATTATAATCCAGAATTTCAGCAGCTCAACATATTTTATATATTTTTAATTCTGTCTTGTATTTTAGGGCAGAATTTGGGGGCTTTTAGTTTTTTAATTTTTTTAAAAGATTTTATTTATTTATTTGACAGAGAGAGAGAGACAGCAAGAGAGGGAACATAAGCTAGGGGAGTGGGAGAGGGAGAAGCAGGCTTCCCGCTGATCAGGGAGCCATATGTGGGCTCGATCCCAGGACCTGGGATCATGACCTGAAGCAAGAGAAGAGACTTAATGGCTGAGCCCCCAAATTCTGGTTTTTTAATAACATTCTATAGCTGGAGGTCCTGTTTAGGAATGAAGTGAAATAATACTAGGGAGTGTAAACGACTCTCAACATCTAGAACTTGAATTAATTCATAACATGAATCTATGAACTAAGATAGAAAACTATGGATTAGAACAATAAATAATAAATCTTTGGCATGCTTCCAGATTTGAGATCAATATAACTTAAGAAGAAAAAATCCAATTGTATATTTACTGATGTGGCATAATAATCACTTGAGACATAGTGCCTATGGTGTCTGGTATTTGGAAGGTAATCAATAAATATTTGCTCAATGAATATCAACAAGGTTGGTTTTTCTTCTCCCCTTGCTCTCCAACTATGGTCATAATTTCTCTTTATAAGACACAGTCTTAGCCCCAAGGGATGGCTATTAGGATGAAAAACATTCAACCATTATTCTGACTGTTTTGGCGAGGGTGTTATTGGATGAGACTAACACTTAAATCAATGGACTTTAAGTAAAGCAGATTACCCTCCATAATGTGAGTGAGCCTCATCCAATCAGCTGAAGGCCTGAATAGAGTGAACGGGTGACCACTTCCAAGCAGACTGCTTTAGACTTTCTTTGCAACATCAGCTCTTCCTGATTTCATGGAAGACTGCCTTTGGACTTGAACTGCAACTCATTCCCAAGTTGTCAGCCTGCTTGCCTCCACCATTAGATTTGAACTCTCCAAGTCTTCACAATTATGTGTGCCAATTCCTTAAAATAAATCTTAGTTTCTTTGGAGAATCCTGAGTAACATAAAAGGTAAGAATGGCAAGAGTGAGCTAAAATGTTTTAGAAAGCAGGAAGAATGATCAAAATCAGATGTATTCTGTATCCACCCAACTTCTCCCACCCAAACTCCTTATAGAATCTCTGAATTTGGAAGGCGGGGAAAAAGAAAAGACAGAATGGATGAAATAGCATTAATATATAAGCCTGTCTTTTCTGCCCCCTGCCCCTCAAGGTAGAATTTTTCCCTTGTGTCATGTGGGAAGCATGATAGATACTCCAACTCCAACATGATAGATACTTGTTTGACAGGAAGGAGAATCTGTATTTCACGTATGTCATGAGGCCCAGAGAGGAAGCAACCACAGTATAAGGCAAATGCCATATAGCAGGTCTTGTAGAATTCTAAGTCTCAGAAAAAGAAGGTAAAAGACAGCTTTGACTTTCCTAGAGAGGTATGGAAAGCATTCCAAAATTTCTTGGGCTTCCAAGCATGAAAATTGGATGAAAGGGAAAGAAAATATCTGTAAAAGTTTCTAATGCCAGTTGGGTGTCCTCAGAAAAATGGAGTCAGTTAAAGACTTGGTTATACCCCTCCAAATGGGAAAGCCCCGGATATGGGTATAAACTGAATTGGCATCCAAAGGCTGCATGGATCCACATTAGCAAGACTGTCCACCATCTGGGCCTAGGAGCTCAGACAGTATCTTTCTCACAGTGGAAGAGTGAAGACCAACCATCAACAGCATCTTACCAGCATTCCTGACTATCCTCCAGAAACAGTGCTTGCTTGTGTCCTGGGATTGTGCTCAGTTCCTTACATGACCCACTGTGAACGGACAACACCTCTCATTGGTCTCACATCAGTGTTCATGGTTCTGGACAACAAGGGAGGTGATGGCGATGAGAGAGGAATAGGCCCTCATGCTTGAGCCAACTAGGGAGAGAAGGAATCCAATGAAACTACTCCAGTGAGAAAGAAAATACCAGAAGACACACCTTGTTATAAGAAAGAATTTTCATGAAACTAAAACATCATGTGGTCAAAATTTGGACTCTCTTAGCTGCCAGTAGTTGAAGTGGTTGAAGTAAGAGTAACTTTCCCCTTTAGTGTGGTTTAGGTACTGTTCAATAGCACAGGACTCAGTTTCTAATTTCTGCTTCTTATGAGCTGTGAAAACCACTCACCTATTTCAAACTTGACAGTCTCTCATCTTATAATCAAGCAATTCTTCCTTGAGTAACTCAAACTTTTTAAATATATCTTTTCTGTCCTATTAAAAATTTTTGGAGGCTGGGGGGACTTCAAATTCTGAAGCTATTTCTCCATTTTGTGATTATTTGCTGTTCCAGAATCTTTTTGAAAATAGGAAAATAAAACACACAATATGATATTTAAAAAAAGTTTTTCACAGTATTTTTCATAAGTAAAAAAATGGTTCTCATTTCCAAGTCATTTGAAAGTCATGTATTTAAATAGATTATAATCAGGGTGCCTGGATGGTGCAGTTGGTTACGCATCCAACTCTAGGTTTCGGCTCAGGTCACGATCTCAGGGTGTGATCTCAGAGTCGTGAGACTGAGTCCTGCGTCAGACTCTATACTTAGCACAGAGTCTGCCTGAGATCTCTCTCCCTCTGCCCCTCCTGCCTGTGCTATCTCTAATATAAATAAATGAATCTTTAAAAAAATAATAAATAAATAGACTAAGTCACACAAAAAAAGTGCTATAGGCTTGTAGAGGGTGGAAAGCTCAGACATATATTGATGCATGAATGGTGCACTAGATATATAGGCAAAAATTAATGGGGTTTCTTCCCCGGTCAAATGTTTAGAGGCCTCAGGCAAATGAAGGCATATATTGGGTCCTTCAACTATTTTATTTAGAGCAGCACCTTTCAAACTTATTTGACAGAGGACTGTTGTGGAAAACAAAAAAAAAATGCAAATATATAAAACTTAGAAAACTAGAGGTGTCTTATGTGAAGAGCAGTGAGAAAGCTAGCATCCTCTCTGCTCAGCTTTCTCTGATCTTGTGGGTGATTCTTAAGGCATTTTAGGTATCCAGGGCTCTAACAATACCAAGGACAGAGGAGGATCCTACAGATGAGGACGCCATAGGAATCTATGTAGGGAAAAACAACAGTTCTGCTGAATTTTCTCTCTGGTGCTGGGACTGAGATTCACAGTTGCATAACTGGTACCCAGATATAATAACCTAGTCTCCAGAAAACAGTGGTAAAATTTTACAGAATCATTTTTATTTGGAAGTAATTTACCTCTTTCTTGCCTTAAAAGATCTCCCTAATGCAGTATAAACCAGTGGGGGTTGTATAATTTATAGGAAATAGAATGAGAGGGTTTTTCAGTAGACATGGTGCCTGCCTTACCCTCCCCTCTGATGTACTCTCCAGAAAGTCAACTTGAGTTCATGTTGTGGCACTTCACTTTTCCCTACACATCAAAGTTCCATATGGAGAATCTTTAGCCAGTGTGATATTTGCTTTATATCAGCCTGGGGAATTTTCAGTGTTTACATTTGTACTGTTAAACCACACTCAAAAAAAAAAATTTCATCTTCTGTTAATGTGCATCGTTTTAAGCACTGCGGCAGAATGATCACAGTCAAATTGTTTTATAATCAGTAACACACCATTTGGGAACCAGCAACCTACTGTTAATAAATTGTGTACAACCATCCTTCTCTGGAGATGCAGGAGGTCTTTGGAGTTAATATACACCATAGGTTTTTTTTGTTTGTTTTAGCTAAGTTGTACATTAAGAAGATAGGCTAGGTTAGTACTTAGTGATGAATTATGTGTGTTGATTAGTAATCTGAAATCTGTATGAGTCTTCTACGTATTTTTCATTAATGCTCTGGCTAAAACGTATTCCACAGATAAAAGTCATAAGACTTGAAAGAAAAGTGAAGACTGATAACCTTCTTAGAAAAGAACTAGGCCATTAGTAAGTATGTCGCTTAGGCGCCTAGTGAACACTTGATTTGCTCTTTGATTATTATTAACTTTTAGGGTGATATTTGAAAAAACTGACAGTTGGGATAGGGTATATATTAGTAATAATACTATACTAGTACTGTTTAATTGCATTTTTACAGAGATTCAGACACATCTAATGCTACTAGAGTCAGGAATCTTCAAGAACTTTCTTTTTTCAAGAACTTCTTAAATAAACCTGAACTCAATTAAAGCTTCAGAATCTTCATTAACCAATCACATAACAAAGTTACAGAACTGGACTATTACCTTAACTATTCCTTTGCTAAATATATACTATCATCTGCCATCAGTAAAATCCTATGCTTCTTTTCATCCGGTGAACAAGAGAGTGGTATATAGATAGAAAGACACTGTCAAAAATTAATGAAAGAAATGACCTTAAGTCTCATTTATACTAAAGCAGGGGAATAAAGGGGGGGGGGAAGAAATATTCAGGAAATTCTGATATGTGACCGGTCAGATCAGTATAGCTCTTGAGGACAATGGCTCTCAGAGAAACTTGTTAGTCAGGGCTGGGTTGACTTTGTGCTGGAGGAAAGGACAGAACCTAGAAAATAAGAAAAGTTTACTTACTTCATTATTGGTAAGGAGAAGTTAACACTAAATATATACAGATGCATACATACATACATACGTGTGTGTGTGTGTTTGCACATATGGCATAAATATGTAAGGTGGGCTGGAAATTAAAATGAGTGGAAGGAAGAAGGACTCATTTGGTAGGCTTGAAAGGGAGAAACCTGGCTAAACAGAAGTGTAGAGAGCAAAGGGACCTCTAGCAAGGGGTTTCTACCTGAATGAAGCTAAGTTTGGTCAATTTCTTTTTCCTCTTCTTCCTTTTTTATTTTAAGTTTTTATTTAAATTCCAGTTAGTTGACATACAGTATATTAGTTTCAGGTGTACTGGTAACTTTCTTCTGTGTCTCACCTTGATGACCTTTGTGTCCCTGTCCTCAGAAGACTCACATGTACCGTAAAGCAGTTTTATGATCTGGGGTCAACTGGCCTGGAAATATGTCAGTAGCATGCCTTATTAGGAAAAGCAGTTTTTCAAGATAAAAGTCAAACTGGGGATACCCTCCTAGAAATTATAAAAATGACCAAAAAGATGGAGAGCCAAAATTATGTCAGACTGAAGGTAAAATAAAATAACATTCATTTGGCACTAACCATTTGCCAAGTTCTTTCATGTCTATGGACTCCCTAGAACTTTGCTCAAGTCTGATATTACCCTTGTTGTTATTAGTCTCCTTGTTAAACAGAAGGAAAAACAAAGGATCAGATTTAGAGAACTGTTCAAGGACAATGATGAGTTCATTTTTGTAACCCCTGTGCCTAGCATAGTGCTGACACGTGGAAGACATTCAAAAGATGTTTATTAAAGGAATGAATAAGGTTGAGGCTTGTAAGTTCAGAAACTACAAGCAATTGTCTCTGCATTTGTTTTTGTTGCAAGTAACAGAAATAAATTTTAGAGGTATCGTTATGATTATATAGAATCTAAGGTCATGATAGTTGTATAGGTCTTACAAAATAAAAATGAAAACTGGAAGGCATTTTTAAATCAAGGCCACCTTCTCTTTCTCTCAGTTTTCTGTGTGTCTGCTTCACTTTTTCAGAGTCTCTTTCTTCAAAGCAGCTTCCTCTGCTCTTCAGGGCTGTGGTGGAAAACACAGCTGTCCCACAACTCCTGAGTTCATATGTTACAGATTAAGCCTCAATTCAAATTCTTAGGGAAAAAAATCTCAGTTGCCTCAAACTTTATTGTAAGACTTCCATTTCTGGAGTATTAAGAATCAAACATGGCTCCTGGAATCCCACTCTCCGAGTCACATGGCGGGGAGTAGTTCACAGAGAAGGAAGGAGGTGCTGGTTCACAGGCCATGCAGACACTCCAAAGGGGTCTGTTACAATTTCTTTTACCAAATCCTGTGTTGACTCTACTCTCCTACTTTGCCTTAGTGCCACTAGGAGGGATAACTTTTCCAAGTAAAGTATTCTTTGGGATGTTCCCTCCTACATGATTTCAAGTGGGGAGAAAAGCCCTTAATCATTCCTTACACTGGTATTTTTGCAGAGAGGAAAATAAAGGCTACCAGGAATGAATGATTATTTCTGTCTTTTGTTAAAACCTGACTTCCTTATGATTACATTACTTATCCTGGAGGTGGAGAGGACTGAACAATTTTAAAAGAAATCAAAGTAGAAATAGTGTTTGTACTATAATATTGGTCTACAAACTACATTTCCTAGTCTTCTTTGCCATTTGGCACTTAAGCTGGGTCCATCTTAAAAGACAACCGGAACTATCCAGGTAGAAGAAGAGGATGAAGTTTGTTCCATTCAAAGAAAACAGACATTTGAGGCAAGATATTTCCAGGAACATTTATATTCTAGAATAGCTGCAACATAGATTGTAAGGTGGAGGGGTGGCAGATGTGATTGGAAAGGTAGACTGGAAAGGGGCCAGGGTAACTAGCCTTTGGGTGTCCTGAGAATGTGAACTTTATTTCATGGGTCAGTGAAAGCCATTGAAAAAGTTGTGGGGTCATGTCGGTAGTTTAAAACCTCACTCTGGTGAGAACACTGAAGGAAAATCAGAAACAAGTCAGAAAAAGCAGTGAGGAGACTGCAGTTATGGATATAATATAGATGTGGAAAATGAGGGCTGAGTCAACAAGTTGTAGCAGAGGGAATATAGAGAATAGGAGATAATAATAATCTCAATAAGAGATAATAATAAGGATGTCAGATCTCTAAGCGTAGTTGAGAATGTGGGAAATAGAGAATGTTTTTGCCTTTGGTATACAGCAATATTCATAGAAATAGGAAACCTGATAGGAAGGGCAGGTTTGGACATGAAGAGAATGTTATCCTTATCCTTGAATTCAATGACTTTCGGATGTTTATGGTACATACAAGTGGAAATGTCCAATAGCTAGCTGGATATACAAGGCTGGAGCTTAGAGTGATTAACCTGGCATAGGGGGTTAAAAACCACACAGAATTTGGGGAACTTTACATTTAGTTTTTCATGTATTTAATCTCCAGTGGTAACATAAATAGGAGAAAAATTCAGTTGAACTATAAAATTTTAGAGCTGTCATCAGATTCTGTGCCTTCAATAGTCTGTCCTTGTCATGACAAATTTCGTTCTTTTATCAGTGCTGTTGAAACT
This sequence comes from Ailurus styani, assembly GCA_002007465.1. Lineage (NCBI taxonomy): Eukaryota > Metazoa > Chordata > Mammalia > Carnivora > Ailuridae > Ailurus > Ailurus styani. Next base: position 556,413 of record LNAC01000289.1, read on the forward strand.
GAGCTTCATAAAACCTTCATCTCTAAGAACACATTTCCAAGGGGCAGTTCCAAAGATAGAAAAGTATACTGGATGGGTACAATTCTGACCTAATGTGGCATTTTAAAAATGTGTGTGCTTTGCTATATGTAATTTTTTGGTAGTGGTTGTTGTATAAATTCTTTGAGTGGGACAATACTAATTCCTTAGTGCTCAGAAGTCAACGTCCTCTTAATTGGTTTTCTGACTTTTATCATGTAGGGAAAATGTCCAGTTGCAGAGATAATTCTTCATGTTGATTTTTTTTTTCCATGAAATTTTTGCAGGTCTCTAGAATTGAAACCTTCTTCCTTCTAGTCTATGAGGGCACCCCTGATACATTAATGTCAGCTTCACTTCCCTATGCTCAGTCAGCTACTTGATTAGTAGCTTAAGACCTCACTCTAGATCTTGCCTATTGCTAAATTATCTGAACACGGTGTCTTATAGACTAGATTTTCTCCCAAGGTTTATCTGTAGGGCCTGCTGCCCCTTAGTGGCCAGGTCTTACTGCAGGCGGTCCCTTCATGCTTGACCCACTCGACTTGCTGAACTGGGTATCATTCATTTGTGACTTAACCAACAAAAGAACCAGAAAGGTAAAAACACGGGAGAAAATGTCCCTGTTTAGCCAGATACTATCTAGGTAAGACCTGAAGGGGAGCCTCAAATAATTGGAACTCTATGATGAAGGAGGCTTTAAATTCTATAGACCTTCTAGAGGTAGAACAACAACAACAACAAAAATCAGTGATTTAAAGCTTAAAAGACACAGATTCAGGTTTCATGTAAAAAGAACTTTCAAACATTTAGTGACATAGAATGAAAGGTTACAAAAAGTGAAAATTATCAGTCATTATATACGTTATTGTCTGTGTAGTGATTGGAAACAAGATTTTGGTTTCAGAGTGACTTGAGCAGAAACCTTATTCCACCACTTCCTACGTTTCATTGTCCACATCTTTTGAAGAGGGATAAAGATCTTACCAACCTGACACTTGGGGTTGGTGACCACCTTCACCCCTTTTTCCCCTTCCCTGTCCTCGTTCTCTCCCAGGTGTTCTGGAGAGCACTCTGCGGTTAACTTCCTGAACACTAATCTACATCCCAGACTCTCCTTCCTGGGAAACCCTATTTTTTTAATTAACATATTTTGTATTATTCGATTCAGGGATACAGGTCAGTGAATCATCAATCTTACACAATTCACAGCACTCACCATAGCACCTACCCTCCCCAATGTCCATAACCCAGCCACCCCATCCCTCCCCACCACCTACCCCCCAGCAACCCTCAGTTTGTTTCGTGAGATTAAGAGTCTCTTATGGTTTGTCTCCCTCCCCGGTTCCATCTTGTTTCATTGTTTCCCTCCCTACCCCCCACAACCCCCTGCCCTGCCTCTCAAATTCCTCATATCAGAGAGATCATATGACAATTGTCTTTCTCTGATTGACTTATTTCGTTTGGCATAATACCCTCTAGTTCCATCCACATCGTTGCAAATGGCAAGATTTCAGTTTTTTGATGGCTGCATAGTATTCCATGGTACATATACACCACATCTTCTTTATCCATTCATCTCTTGATGGACATCTAGGTTCTTTCCATAATTTGGCTATTGTGGACATTGCTGCTATAAACATTCAGGTGCACATGCCCCTTTGGATCACTACATTTGTATCTTTAGGGTAAATACCCAGTAGTGCAATTGCTGGATCCTAGGGTAGCTCTATTTTCAACTTTTGGAGGAAAATGCATACTGTTTTCCAGAGTGGCTGCACCTGGGGAACCCTATTTAAATCATTAGCATTTTCATCCTCATTGTCTGATTCTAGCAGATTGTCAGCATATTAGGGGCATGGAGTCAGCCTTTTTCATCTTTGTATTTCAAGAGCTATGGTTGATAATCTCCCCATCTTTCCTTTGTGAAGCTTTTGGTTTTTTTGTTTTGTTTTGTTTTTTTTAACAGTACTTGTGACAATTTTATTTTACTTACTTATTTTATTTTATTTTATTTTATTTTTATCCTTTGCCCAAGGGGTACAGGTCTGTGAATCATCAGGCTTACATCTTTCACAGCATTCACCAAAGCACAAACCCTCCCCACCTTTGTGAAGGTTTTGAAATGAATCTTAGTAAATGCCTTATCTTCCATCCAACTGGGCAATGGGTAATCCATATCCATAAACTGCCTTCTGCCTCTTTCCCCTTGTTCTTGTTGAAATGCTCTTCAGCATAGTCTCATGTGCAGGAACATGGATTTCCGATCCAAGGGTGCCTTCTTGAAATGAAGTGCCACTCCCTCTTTATATTGCTTAATGTTCAATTAATTACTAGGTTTTAAGCAAAATTAAGCAATTATCACAGTTCACATTAATCTTGTGTTGGCAGCATAGCTTAGTGATTAAAAATAAGATTTTGTTGTCAGACACACCTGAGTTGAAAACTCACCCCACCACTGCATTAGCGTGTGGCTTCCCTAAATTTCATTGTCCACATCTTTTGGAAAGGGATAATGAAAGTACCTGCCTCATTGGGCTGCAGGGAGAATTAAAGGAGAAAATGTGTGCAAAATACCAGATGATATAGCAAGCACTCAAAACATGAGCTATTATTTGTGATGTTGCTTTATTAATATTTTAAGTTCACTTTATTATTCATTCTCTGTAGATTTGTTTTCATACAGATCAAAATACTTACTAATTTCCCTTGTAATTTTTTCTTTGACCTATGGGTTATTTAAAAATCTGTTGTTTAATTTCCAAATATTTGTGTATTTCCAAGTTCCCTCTGTTGTTGATTTCTAATTTAACTCTACTATAGTCAGAGAACATATTCTGTTTGATTTCAATCCCTTTAAATTTATTAAGACTTGTTGTATAGTGTAACTCAGTCTTTGTAAAGTCAGTATAAGATATATGAGATTTAAATATTGCTCCAAATCTCCTTCTGCATTTTCTCTTGAAAATGGATATAGAGTGTTTCTAATATTGTTGCATTTTCTTTAATACATTTTTGACCTGCATGATAGTGGTTTGACACTCTAATCAGCGAAATTTGCTCCTTTCCCCTTTCTGATCAGGGCCATCTTGGTTGGCTCAGCCCGCCTCCTGCCAGAGTCATCTTTCTCCGTCTTCAGAAGACATGGCACTGAATCCGTTGCCTAGAGCTCATTGTTCTCACACTGTAAGCCATGGTCTGAGCACAAGTTCTGAACTTCAGCACCATCCGCATGTCCAGCTGGTCCTCTTTCTTCCTTTCCAAAGCCATGACCTTATAGGGGGATTGGAGATGAATACACCACCTGTGCCCCAAGTCACTCAGTTTTTCTATCTAGGGCTACAAATGTCCCCGAGAATGAGAGAGAGCGGAGGCTTTTCTGGCAGCTTGTGTGTTCCTGCATGATGCAGCAGAAGCTAGCCATGGGTCTATAAAACTCTGTTAATAATTAGAGACTAATTTGCCATAGTTGTTTTTGCCCGATTTGTTTTATGCATTGTAAAATCTAAATTTCTACATGTGTTCAATAAGATCTAATGTAATTGTCATCAGCAAATTTAAACCAGCTGAAAAAAAGGATTGAATACATGATTGTTTAATGTTCATAGATACCCGTTTCCAGATATTTGTAAAGGAAGGTGATCTGTTTTGTATATAGTTTTTTACATGCAGCTCTATGTATTAACATTTTGCTTTTCAATACAAAGCCACAAAAATATGTCCAGTGACAAAGAATCAAACATAATTAATAAGGTAAATACAGGAGACATTATAGAATATTGGTTAAGATCACCACCTTTGGATATGGAGAGATTTGTACGTCACTTTACTTTCTCTGAGTTTTAATTTTCCTCATTGTAACGTATAGGTAACAATTGCACTTGCTTACTAGTCAGGGTTTTGGTTGCAAACTGAGGCAAAAAAGGCATCTATTGGAAGGAGAGTTCACAGAAGTCTGGAGTATTGAGCTCAGAAATGGGGCAGGAACCATGTTGTGCCAGAAGGGGAAATACAACTAAGTGGGAATAGTCTGGTTAGGGTGCCCCTTCCACACTTTCAGTGAACTTGAAGGTGTAATTGGGTTTTTTGGTCACACACTCAAAACCCAGAGTTTCCCGCAGGAGCATCTATTTGGCTGAGTCTTGGTTACATGGCCGTGCTTGGCTGTGTCCGGGAGAGTTAAGGGTCTGGTCTTTCAATTCATAAAATATCCTCATGCATAGGTCATGAGCAGCCAAACAAACAAACAAATTATAAACAAATTTCCTCTATACAGACTACATAGAATTTTTCTGGGTATTAAGTAATATAATACATGTGAAGTGCTTAACACAACACTGGTATATATTAGATATTAATTGTGATCTCTTTTTTTCTGAGAAGCAGAACAGCGAGGGGGATATATATTAAGGTTCTGCATACTTAATTAATGGAGAGGAAAGAAAACCATAAGCACAAAGCCCAAAAGCCACTGTATTTATATTTTGCTTAAAAAAATAACTATCTGAGCACGTGTACCCTGGGTGTGGTTGTTGCACTGAAGATGTATCTCTTTTAATAAGATTTTAGTAGTGTAAAAGTTAAATCATCCAAGGGAAATAAAGGTGTTTGATTTTCTTAAGGAAGTAAAGAAAGCATTGATTTGTTTGGTGGGTTTAGACTAGAATCTGAATGCTCAAGAACAGAAACAACAGAAGCATCGGAGAGATCTGTGTTGGTTTTGCTATAAGATGGCTGGTTTGGCACTTTGTCTAGAAGTTACAGTGTGGCTTGGGGCGAGGTAAGTACAAGGCTCTGTACAAGGGCATGCATCACAACATGGTTTACAATAATAAAACTTTAAAGAACTTGGGGCGCCTGGG
>LNAC01000289.1:561498-589068 GCA_002007465.1 Ailurus styani
CCTGTCCCTCTGCCTGCCTCTCTGCCTACTTGTGATCTCTCTCTCTGTGTCAAATAAATAAATAAAATCTTTAAAAAAAAAAAAAACTTTAAAGAACCTAAATGCCATAAACCGAACATTGTATTCCACTCCTACCATGGAATACAGTACAACCATAATATCGTTTTGCCCAGTTTCTGAAAATGACTGCTCTTCCTAAAATTACCAACGTCCTCTATGTTGATAAGCCCAGTGGACTTTCTTTAGTACTTATCCTGCTGTGCAAGGTCAGTGTCCTGGGAAACAGGCTCTAAAAGAAAGATTCGCCTGGAAGGCAGTTAGTAGGGAGCACTCTCAGGATCAACAACGGTAGGGGAGGGAAGGAAGCAAGACTGGGCGGCGGGAGAAGTTGGGCTGCACGCAGCTGGGACAGAGACTGCGGCCAATCGTCAAGGAGAGCTCTGGGGCTCCGTGGCCCTTCAGAGTTGTTCTGATCGGTGAGAGCAGGACCTTTCTTTTCCCTCATTGCTCAGTTGTGTGGTGCTGGCCAGCCAGAGAAGAGAGCACAGTCACAGGCAACGTGGTTCGCGTGGTTGAGTGCCGTTCTCAGGGAGAGGTCAGCTAAGAGCTGTTTGCTGCCAACACTCTTGGAGGTTGGAGGAAGGAAGGGTTCAGCCCTGGAAGGGGGACTCTGGTACCACGCCATGTCATCTTCCACCCTTACTTTGCTTCTTACCGTTATCTGATAGGATTGGCCACTCCTTTTAAAACACTCCTCTTCGCTTCTGGGTTGCTGCATTATCTTGTGTTGTTTGCGGTTTTTTCTTCCTTCCCCTCTGAGTGTCTTCCTTCTCTACCTGAATTTCACAGATTCTCTGGACCTTTACTTCTCCTTACTCTACTCAACATGAGCTGATTCTTTCTCCTGCCTTCAAGTATTACCTGATGGCTACTAAATTTTTAATCATAATTCTTATGTCTCAACTACCTCTAGAGCTGTGTACTTGACCAACTAACACCGATTTCCTCTTGGATAGCTCACAGGCCTCTCAAACTGAACACTTTTCAACTGAAGTCATGATCTTTAGCATCAGTCTTCATCCAGTGTTCTCCATCTTAGTAGTTCATGCTAGAATCTAGGGAGTCACCCTTAGCATCTTCCTCTGCGTTAAACCCACATTCAGAAATGACCTAGTCAGAGCTAATTTGACCGAGAGCATACATCTCACCTCTATCTTGTTTTGCTTTGTTTTATTTCTATTTCCCCCATCGTCTCTTATCTGAAGTTTTGCCATAACTTCCTCACTTGCCACCCAGTACCCATTTTTGCTTCCCTCAAAATCATTCTTCATATAGAAGCTAACATGGTCATTTAAGAATGCAGATATTATTATGTTACTCACCTGTTTAAAACCCTGCAATCATTCTCCTTTGTACCTAGGGTCAAATCTAAAATTATTACCCTGACCTTGAAGAACACATTATATTTTTGTATATTTCTCAAAAGTGTGTTTCCTATGCTGTTCCCGCTTCCTGGAATACAGTATCTCTGATCTCCTTATCAACTGACTATTCCTCTTTACATTACAAGATGGAACTGATATATCATTTTCTCAGGGAAATCTGTTCTAACTCTCTTGGCTAAATTAGCTTCTCCTGTAAAATGCATTTTTAGCATTTATTCTTTCTCTTTCAGATGCCTTATGAGAAATTTAAATATAATAAATTTTATTTTCTCTCTCTCACACTAGACTGTTAATTTCATGAGGGCTAAGATTATGATTTTTGATCTACCATTAGACTGTCAGTGCTTGGAAAGTATTTTAAGAAGAGCAGCCCTTCAATTAATTTTAGTTGAACATTTTATTAAACACACACACATTCATATATATTACACACATATACATATATTATCTTAATCTGTTCAGACTATAACAAAAATACCTATGGATTGGTTGGCTTAAATAACAAACATTTACAGTTCTAGAGGTTGGGAAGTCCAAAATCAGGGCACCATAAAATTTATGTCTGGTGAGGACCAACTTCCTGGTTTATAGATAACTGTCTTCTTGCTGTACATTCACATGGCAGAAGGAGTGAGAAAGGTCTCAGGAGACTCCTTTATCAGGGCATTATTTCCATCTATTAGGGCTTCACCCTCCTGAATTATTATTATTTTTTAAAGATTTTATTTATTCATTTGACACAGAGAGAGAGATTACAAGTAGGCAGAGAGGCAGGCAGAGAGAGAGGAGAGAGGAGGAAGCAGGCTCCCTGCTGAGCAGAGAGCCCGATGCAGGCCTCGATCCCAGGACCCTGGGATCATGACCTGAGCCGAAGGCAGCGGCTTTAACCCACTGAGCCACCCAGGCGCTCACCCCCTCCTGAATTAATCAGCACCCAAAAGCCCCATCTCCAAATACCATGACATTGAGGGTTAGGATTTCAACACGTGAATTCTGGGGTAAGGAACAGGGATGGGGGTGGCACAAACCTTCAGTGTCTAACGCATGTACACATATGAAATAGAAAACAAGTCTGGGAGATAGGACAGGAAATTCCTAACTTCTATACATCAGTCCCGAAACTGTTATGTAAGGTACATTGTAGAGAAAAGAGTTAATAACATTGTTACAATTTTGTATGGTGACAGATAGAACTAGACTTTACCATGGTGATCATTTTGTAATGTATGTAAATGTTGAATCACTATATTACATACCTGAAACTAATATGATATTTTATGTCAATTACTCTTCAATTTAAAAAAAAAAATCAAATGAGTTAAAGTTGAAGAGTGTGCTATGAGGAGCAAAGGGACACTTCCTAGAGCACTAAGACACTGAATAGGGTCTGTTCCAAGAGTTCTAGCCATATTTCTGGCCCAGCTAGCCCCATGTCAGTTGGGGGCACCAATGAGCAATCTGTAGAATGATGTAGGTTATGAGCACTAAAAAGACCTAGAGCCACTATTTTCTGAGGTTTTAATACAATCCTATGGAAACTAATGATGTTAAGCTTGACCATGTATTAAAATTAGGATGATCTGAATATGCAAGGATTTTTTTTTAATGGAGAGGAATCACAATTTTTCAAACAATGTGAGATGTCTTTGCTGCTGAATAAGAAGCATTTTGTGCTGAATGGGAGGTCACCTGAATTGTTTCGCTTTTCCTGAGGGGCTTGTCCCTGAAATGCCTGGTGTCTTCATGGTCTAGGCAATTGTCCTATATGAGAGGCCATGTAGGTTTGTGAGTTCATAAAATGCCAGAAGCAGTTTCTAAAGCAACATTTCACATATAATGTATGTATGGACTTGCATCTGGCCTTGAGTGGGAAAGTCAAATGAGCTGTCACAGAATTACCTTTTGATTTTTTTCTTTTTCAGAAGTGTCAAGATATATCAGGGTAGGTTACCCTTCTTTATGTAGCACTTAGTCTGTTTCTTAAACTCAGTGTGGTATATGGAGAGGCCAAACCAATGAGGTGGGAGACTGATTGACTCATGATTTGGTTTAGAAGGGGGAACAGTGACTTAATTCAAGCAGCTCTATAAAAATGTGTTATCCAAGAAGCATTTCTACCCAGCCCACAAACTGTTGGTTGGTATTTCAACTAGCTAATTAAATATCTCCTGCTTTTATCCTATGTAATATGATGTAATATGCCTGCAAAATGGGTACATCCTGTTTGGGTAAATTTTGGTAGGTTTCTTTTAGCACACTTGACTTATCTTTTGTATGTTTGTGCTAATTTCTTTCAGGTTTTAGGAGAGACCCAATTAAGTTGTAATTCCAAGTCTATTTTTCTCGACGTTTCTGAGAATCAGTATTTGAATAATAATTCAGAATCATTGATTTTCCAAACTTTCTGGAATACTGAGGACAGTCAAGTATGTAGTAGGTGTTCAGTACATGCCTATTGATCAAGTAAGTGTCATATCGGTTAGGCCATAGTACTCAGATATTTGGTCAAAAGCCAGTCTACCTACAGCTATGGAGGGTTTTTGTTTTTTGCTTGTTTGTTTGTTTTGTTTTGTTTTAGAAAAGTTAACATTTAAATCAGAAGATCTTGAGTAAAGTAGATTACTACTTTGAGTAAAGTAGATTACTAAAGTAGATTGCCTATGTAGGCAAGCTCCATACTTAAAAGACCGAGGTCCCTCGAGTAAGGGGTAATTCTGTCTCTAGACCACCACTGGACTTGAGCTATATCAAGTCTTCCCTAGGTCTCCTGCTGCCCTGAAGATTTCAGGCTTTCCAGCCCTCTCATTGTGTGAGCCAATTTCTTAAAATAAATCTCTCTGTATATATATTTACATATCCTATTGGTTCTGTTTCTCTGGAGAACCCTGACTAATATACCATATGGTCCCTATTTTGTGATCTGGAACTTGAACATGTGAATTACTGATATAAGTCACGATTTTGGATGCCCTTTCATTTCTTTTCCTCTCACCATGGATTACACTAAATTGTGTTCCAAAGTATGATTTTTTCGGTACATTGATATTAACTCATCAACTTTCTCTCTTTCAGTGGAATTTGTTTAAGCAGGTGAATTAAATGAAGAAAGTGTGATTAAATCTTGCTTTCTAGAATACAAAATAAATTATCCTCCTAATTTGAAAACTTAAATGAAAATTTTAAAAGTTTCAGGTCTGGGATAAATGTTTACAGTCACCGTATGACCAAATGCAGCTAGAGAGCAACTAACAATCAATTTTATATTCACTGAGACCGAATCTGCAGTGGAAAGCACTATGCAGCTGACGGGAGACCTTCCTTGTAAACTGGGCAGGAATTCTGAAGTAATGAACTGTGCTCCCAGTGTGGGTACCATAAACTTCATAATGAATAACACTCTTTGAACGTCTGGACAAGAAAGATGTCTCACTCCAGGAGGGATGTTTTCCTTTCTGTAACCAAACTGTGCTTAGCTGATATTTGAAGCCTGACTTCACACTCCTTGGAGCTCTTCTTTGATCCAATACAGTTTAGTCAAATTGACTCTGATATGTTTGCAGATTGGAGTGGGGGTTAGGAAAATGTGGGAGTGGGGGTGTAACCCATATGTTTCTCTTCAGCTGGGAATTTGCTAATATTTTTCTCTAAGGAAATAAGATTCCTTTTCCAGTTTTGATTGATCGATGGTAAGAAGAAATTCTGATATAGCTTTTGGCTCTAAATGGATTGGGGAGTTCCAAAGAAGAGCCACAAAGGTAGAATACAGTTTGACAAGTGAATATAGAGGGGGGAGATGAAAGAAATGTCAGCCTAGAGGAAAGACTATAGGAACAATTGACTCATGGTCTTCAAGTTTGGAAGAAGAGGGTTGCTTACTTCTCCAGACTACAAAGGATAAAATGAGAAAAGCACCAAGCTGTAGCTTATTGTGTTAATGTTGAATCTGCAAAGAAAATTCGGGGTGCCTTGCTGGCTCAGGCAGTTAAGTGTCTGCCTTCAGTTCAGGTCATGATCCCATTACACTTACCCATCTGCTAGTTTCTGACTCTCATCATGAGAAAAACCTGCCCTAGGTAGCTGTACTGCTCTAGCCTGGACCCAAATAGAGACAGGGGCTACAGACCCAGTTGACTCCCTAGCCTGAAACGGAGGTGCCCTAGCTGCCCTTTCAAACCGTGAATAGGAAATAAAGACTCATTATGTATATCACCAAAATTTTATATTATAATTTTATAGTTGTTTGAATGGGTTTAGTGCTTACTCATTCAGTAGGTCTTTATTGAGTATTTTCTATGTAAAAAGGTCTGTGCTAGATTCAGGAGATACAAAAGACCCAGCTTTCAAGGAGCTTCTGGTCTACTCAAAGGAAGACATATGTACAATAAGCCAGGTTCCTATAAGGCACCATGAGTCTTGTGATCAATGCTATAAAGGGTAGAAGTGTAGTGTTGTGTGGGTTGAGAAATTGGAGAGAGAATGTCCATCTTGGAGGGAGTGAGAGTATATTAGGAATGTCTTCATAAAGAGAGATGGAGGAATACATTAATTAGAGATTACTTGTGTAAATTGCATTGCTCTATGTCTGTGTGTGTGTGTGTGTGTGTGTGTGTGTGTGTATGCACCTGTGAGATGAGATACTTGCCTCTCAGACTGGGAAATGTACTTGGGGTTATGCATGAAATAGTTGTATAGAATGAGCATCATACATAAGTATGCACGAGGTGAGATAATTTTCAAAACAATTTCAAAAAACCATAAAATGCCCATTTACCAATCTCATCTGCATTCATATAAATATAAGAACCATATTGCACAAACTGGGATTTATAATTCTCAAATGATGATAGGTATACAGACTGAATTTGTTGAATTTTTTTGGAATAAAAGTAGTCAAATCCTAGGATGTTATACTTTTGTAAGAAATCAAATTTCACATAAACGACTAGTAGTACAACAGGAGTCATGATCAAGGAAATTACATTTATATCCATGAAAACTAAACAGGAAAAAATGTCAGGAGAAAAAGTTTTGAGATGAAAATTTAATTTTTTAAAAAAGATTTATTTATCTATTTTAGAGAGAGAGAGCAAGAGAGCATACTCCAGGGAGTGGGGGGAAGTACAGAGGGAGAGACTCTTAAGGAGAACCCCCTGAGCATGGAGCCCCAAATGGGGATCTACCCCAGGACCCATGAGCTCTTGACCTGAGTGGAAACCAAGAGTTGGTCGTTTGACTGACTGAGCCACCCAGGGACCCCGAAAATTCAAGTTTTGACATCTTCTCAATTAATGTGCTTTAGTTTTTAGATGAGCTTTCAATTAAAAGAGGAAATCAAAGCTTTTAAAAATTTTGTTCCTTTGTTTGTGTTTTTTTTTACATTTGAATACAAAGTTACATCCTCTCAGTTGAAGAGTACAGACTGTGGATTCGGGTTTGAATTCCATGTTCCATATTTACCAGAAGTGTGGCCGTGTCAAGTTCTAACATCTCTAAGTCTCATTATCTCTTTCTGCAAAATGGAGGTGATAATAATAATGTATCGTGAGTTGTTGAAAGAATGCCAGTGAAGTCCTTGGTGTGGTGCCTGGAATGTAGAATGACGGCAAGAAATGCTAGTCATTCTTATTATTCTTATAATGGTAGCTAACTTTCCTCCAGCAGAGAAAACCCAACATTTAAACTATAGTAGTATTTGTTATTTATGGAGCATTCATGAGTGTGAAAATATATAACGCTCCAACCCTAAAGCATGCATTCAAATTTTGGATTACTTTGCGTCAAGTGGCTGGGGACGAACTTGGAGCACACCTGAATTTTTTAGACCTGAATTTTCTCCTTTAGAAAGTAATATTAGAAGACATTCTTGGGACAACAGACAGCACAGAGAACTGCATTCTCTGCCTTTAACCTCTGAGTCACAATTGATATAAGACATAAATCACATGAAACATCTTGGACATGCACTATAGCTCAAGTCTCTCCTCCTCAATTATTTTCTTTTAAACTAAATCTGTAAGAAGTATTTGGGTAAATAACCTTTCTCCTTTTTTTTTTGTTACTTTCCACATGTCAAAAATAGAGCGTGGCCAAACTCTTCTTTTCCACATTACTCATTTAACCAGGAGCGGTCAGAAAAGTTTGGGAATGACTTTCAGAGAAACATTTTTAATTGTTTTTAATTTATCTAAAAACAGGCTAAAAAGTTTAATTAACAGGCTCCAAGTAATAGTTATACCATTTTTCCTGTGCTATCAGCTTTCACTTTTATTTACGATGGGTGTCCCCTGTGTCTCCTTTACGCCAGGGTCCACTATCACTAATATTTCTGTGATATGTGAATAAACCTAAATGTAAAGTTAGCACTTGCAATCAATGCAAATTAATGACTTTTAAAAAAAAATTCAATCAGGAAAAGCAGCTTTGTAGTTGAAAATCCCATGCTGGCCCTAGAGTGGGAGTTTTTCCAGCCTCTGCTTAAATCCAAAAAAATACTGCAATCTTCTGGCACAGGCCCACTGTAATGCTTTAAAAACAATTTAGCAACTGTCATTGCTGTAATTACAGTAACTAATTACCATCCTTAGCAAACAAATAGCTTAACATAATACGCAAGCCGAATCAATTTTGAAGAAATGCAAATTCCAAAAGCGAAAAAGGGCATTTTGGCAAACCTGAAAGAGAAGCAGGAAAATAATACACTTTGTTTTATCTGCACAGAATTCCCAGGGAATATCATATCATAAATATTTGCATTCAGTTCTTATCAGGACATTTGCATTTGCTTCTTATCAGTGTGCAGACCGGACTGTGCCAGATAGAGAGAGGAGCGCCCCACCATGCTCATATTTCTAATGAATCACGTCTCGGGCCCAGAGAATATTTTGGCTGGAACTTTATCACCCAGATGAAGAGGTCATTTACTCTCGGAGTTGGTTCATCTTGGAATTGTCTTGAGATTTTGATGTGATTCACCCGACGCGGCATTTACTTATTTATTTATTTTAGACAAACACTGGAGGCAGTTTATTACTGGAACATGTCTTCCGAAGGCAGCTGTTCAAAGGACACTTCTCCCCCTGCCTGCCACCCCCTTCCCACCCACTCCCCAACTTCTGCAAAAATGAAATCACATGTAAATAACACCGATTCCAATTATTTCGAATTCCATAACAGGCACGGCCATCTTTACTGTGTAGGAATCAATAAAGAGAAGGAAAGCAAAGCGTGGAATAAATCAAGCCCTACTCGACCATCATTATCTCGAAATTTCGTGCCAAATCCCGCTGTAGTTCTGCAGGAGCAGGTTTGATTAGCAGTGGCTTCTAGAGCAAGAGGAGGCAGTGGTGGTGACCAGGAAACCACCTTACTAATGAGACCCTCAGATTCCTCTAACAGTTTATCCAGATAAATTCATTTCTCATCTTATTAGAAGTAACGGCACAACTTACCCATGAGCCCACATAAGGTCAATAAGCAAGCTGATCGCAGCTTCTCTCCTATGTGAATGATAATTTTGTCCTTTTTAACCCTTGAATTATCATCTGACACGGCACCCAGCTTGCTGCATTTGAACATAAAGCACTCAAGCAGTCTATTTTGTTTTGGAGAGAGAAGCAGGAATATTATTCATATTGATTGGATCCTTTCTGTTGGTCTTGGCCGTTTAATTAAGCCAGATTTGTATTTTAGTGCTTTGGTAACATGAGGTTCAAATAGATAGGGGTATTATATCCTTATGCGAAGCAAAACCAGTTTGGTATACAAGAATCATGGCTGTGCAAGTAAAGGGTTCTCCAGGAGTCCTATTAGGACACAATTTCCCCTGAAATTTTATCATCCATTTGATAGTATTGCACAAATTCTGAGGTCAAACTTCAAAGTACCACTCTGGATGGGATCAATTTGAGTACTAGGATTTCAATTTCCAATTATAAATTAAAATATAGGTATAATGGGAAAATTCGTCATTTATAACAGTAGCAAAAATGCATTTAATTGTACTTCATAGTGATTTTATTCATGAATATAGTCACTTAAAACTAATTTCACCTTTTGCTCAAATAAAATTTCACTTCGGTTTATTTATTTAACACAAAAGAGAACTTCTGGTTTATTATGATTCAAATGATGGACATGTCTCTATTTGGATCCAGAAAACGTTATTTAGAATCTCATAAGGGCATAAACATTTCATGAAATTTCATTCCCATAACAGCAAAAAATTTTCTGCAAATTACATTTTAATTTTAACTTAAAAAAATTCATGGTTAATTTTTTTGCCCTAAATAGGCCAGTTAATATAGTTTTTAAAAGTGTTTTTATTTCAATGTAAATCATTTTTTTAAAAAACACATAACCACAGGCACTCATACTAATACCAAAAATTTAAAATATTATTTAAACCTTAAATAAACATTTCAATACATTACCTTAAAAATTATTTTTTTAAGAATTTTTCAAACATTAATTATGAGATGAGAATTTACGTACAGACAAAAAGTTCCAGTTACGTGGGATCATAAACGAAATTCACATGAAATTGTTCAAAAATCCTATTTGTTTTACCTAAGCTCAGCTCTTGTATACATGTTTACATTATGGGTTCTGCTCTAAATTCAGGATGCATAATGTATTATATACAAAAGCCATATAAAATATCCTATTAAAAAAAGCAAGAACTAGGGAAGGAATAACACTAAAAACTATTTAGTGGGATTCAATAATTCATCTGGAAAAGACATCCTATCTCTCCTTCATGTTTTAACATTGTTTTTCACTTTTTCTTTGAGGTGGGAAGAGCTTACAGTTAAGAGCCCATTATCAGGGTGAAGGATGCAGGAAATCCAAAATATTTATGTTTGTTCATGGCACACGGACAAAAGACAGTTCTCAGGAAAAGGGCTTTCTGATTAAGTGATTGAAAACACTCTGGTGTATTTTAATAGCTTCTTCTATCCGAGAGATAACATCATCTTCATCCTTATCGCAATTCTGAAACTTATTTTAAACATTCTCCTGTGCTCTTCCAATTAGATACTCTGCTCTCTTGGCTTCCTGTGTCCTCCCTGCAACTCATCTCATTTGTTTGCTTTCTCATTTTAGTCAGCAGGTTGGGTGTAAAAGAGGCATTTACCACATAATTGAAGGGACATGCTTTCCGGAGTCAAATTCATCTGCATGGCATTCAGCCATGGTCTCTCGGCGATAAAACATGGATGCTAACACATCAACTTGCACTTTGCAAAAGCTTGAAATATTGATGATTGATTGAATGGCATTACAGAGGATTATCAAGGGGATTATGTTCATTTTTAAATGAAAATTAATGTTGCCCAGACAAATAATATAACATAGGATCAAATACTTGGCCAAAATCTGTTTAAGGGAAACATATGTATGGAGAAGTCGCTCATTAATATCTACACTTGCTCATGCCTCTGTTCAGAACATGTTTCTCCCCGATTTCTCATCATTCTGGCCCAGTTGAAAGGTCACGTCTTTAGAGAAGTCTTCCCTGACCTTTCCGGCTAAAGTAGACCCCTCCACTACACAATTTCTGGTTCCTGTCTTATATATTTTTATCTCCTTCAGGGCATTTACTGCTGTCAATAGTTTATGCAAGCTTGCCGTATGGATGACTTTATGGTTTGTACCTGACTTCCTGCTGATGAGGCCAGGAATTTTGTTATACTTGTTCACTGTTGTGATAACAATGTCTAGTTTATTTCTTGGCCCATCCTGAGTATTTGTTAATTGTTATTGTATTAAATAAGTGAATATATTGACGTCCAGATACGGTGGTTAACTTTTTAAAAATAATTTTCACAGTAATCCTATGAGATACGTACTAGTAATAAGCCCATTTTGTTGATGCAAATGTCTGAGACTTAGAGAGTGGATCGATGGCACATGACTAGTAGACACTGGAGCTGGGACTCCATGTCAAGTCAGCTCAGGGCTTCAAAGCTCCTGCTCTTAGTCACACTGTTTTCTCTACATCATACTTCCAATAATTCTACTTTCATTAAATAAGTGTATGTTTTTGTACATTCTTGGACAGAGGGGATGTCATTGGGTATGGGGGACTTTTGAAAGAAAATGCCAAGTGATGCTTTTGTTGCTTTGTCAACAGATATATTTTTATTGGCCCTTGCCTTCCTTCTCTTTTGAGCCTTCAAACTTTCAGCAGCACATGGAAACCCAGGTGACAGCTGTGACTTAAAACCTTCTTTGCCCTTCTGCACAAAGAATGGACATTGCAAATTTTCCTCTCGGGGAGGATAAGATAAAAGAGAATTAGAAGTGATATTATTCTTGAAGTATTCTGCAGACCAACAGACCAGACAGAGGATATGGATAAAGGTTTCCGAATGCAGATTACAAAACTGGCCTTGAAGAGAAGGGAAAATACACCCGTCGGAATGTCTGCTGAAGTCTTACTCTACAAAAGGCAGGGTATCTGATAAATTCTAGACTTGCTGACACCTCAGAAAGATGAAGAAGCTGGGGAAGAAAACAATATTCTGGACCAAATTATGAAAGAACTGTTTTGTGATAGAGATGTGATAGGAAACTTTGTAGGAAATAGGCAAATCATTTGAGATATTAAGTAGAAAAAAATCATAGGAGACACTGAAGACTGTATCTTGGACTTTAGGAAATACGTTGCTTCTAGTTTATAACAAGGACAAGCCTCATTCCATGGTCAGTGAAGTCAAAAGTTCATGTGGCTCAAGAGGGAATCTTTGGACAGTAGAATTTCTAAAAATTTAATCACAAATGAGCATCGTTAAGAAGAGAAATGTGATACCTAAAGTTAGTATTGCAGCCAAAAACAATCCCTCTGATAATGTCATCTAGTAGAAGGGCATCTACAGAATTGGATGTAGGGAGGCATTAGCCCAAATGCATGCAGGAGAGGCAAGTGGATCTGTATAAGAATATCAGGAAGGCTAATGTCCGGGGTGAAACGTAAGTTTCAATAACAGTTGCATGCAACCCAAAGGGCTTATTGTTCTCTGGAGAGTGAGGAGAATAAGAACAGATAAGTGGATCTGTAAATGCTGTAATAGGTACATGCCTAAAAGTAATAGAAAAATTATTTAGATCCTACTTTGAGTTTATGTTCATAGGGAAGGAAGACCATCTCCATCCACACTGGACCTGTTAGCACAAGGGTTATTAAGAGGATAGAGAGGCCTGGTTAGATGAGTAAACAAATTGCAAAGAGACATCTATTGGTTTTGCATGAGTAAAGTTTCAAATGAATTAAATTGTAAGGCACTGGAAGATTGTGCAGATAACACAGTAGTGTTATCCTAGGTGGTCTTTTAGAAATCAGAATGATTGAGAGACTTACTGCACTGCAGATGGGTTTAAGACATGCACTTGAAGAGGGACAAATGGTGGAATTTCTAAAACTTTATTGTTCAGTAAAATATTATCAAACCCTGACAATATTTCTGGAATAAGTGATCACTTATGTGGTTTATTAACACTTATTAAGGAAAAATATTGATACTAGGAGCAAATACTGACTCACTGATACTAACCAATTAGTTTCCTTCTAAAATGAGGACTTTGGGGTGATAAAGAGAAATGGCATAGTAAAGTGCATATCTTTGATTTCAGAAGGCATTTATTGGACAAAATAATTCATGGAATTTGGGGTAAGATAAAAACTATGACTTAGATGGGTTTATCTCAGTGGCATTTCATCCTACACAAAGGGTTTTGAAATTTTGGTTAACTTTGTGGTCTTGATTGATACAGTGAACTTTAGTTTTAATCACAGCGAAGATTTGTGCTCATTTGGCATGCAGATGGCACAGAATTGAGTATGATGGACAGTGCGCTGCGGAGGGATGCTCAGCTATTCAACTCTAAGATTCTGATTTGGTGTGTGCTCTTACCTCCCCCAGAACTTTGTTTCCTCAAGTCCCACAAACACCATTTTCTCTAGAGGTAGATTCCAGACACTAACATCAACTCTGTGGATGTTCAAGAATGCAGAAACTTGTGGGATGTCCCACATAAAGTGGCTTTGCTGGCTTCTTAGTATCATTTAGGGTGTTGACTGAGACAGTAGAACTTTTGTCTGGATTATCCTTATCTGAGAAGCGTGTATGTATCATTCTTTCTCCCTTTCCCCCACTTTCATTCCTCCCTGTAGCTATCGCTGTTGATGTTCTGCCAAAATGCCCTTTACTGGGTTGCACCTGCTGGGAGTGTTGGACGGGCAAGCCCACAGCTGCTTCTTCCTCCAAAATATTGTTTTCTGCTGGAAGAAACCACCCCGAACAGAGATGCCAGAAGCTTATACCTCACCTCCAGGGGTTGTTCATCACCCAGGACTGACTGATAGGGGAACACACAAAGCTGACCCTTGGTCTCAAGGTGGGACCAGTTCCGTGGTGTGACTGATGCTCTACAGCTTCCCATGAGATCAGGCTGAAGCTCAACTGCAGCCGGACCCCCTTCCTATTGGTTCCTTCTTCTCTCCCAGTCTGATTCCCTCACCCCTTTCTCCTGGGAACACTCTCAAAGTCACCAGCACAGGCATTCCTGTCTCAGCCTTTGCCTCGGGGGAGACCCCAACATAAGACATCCCCTCTTTCTCTTTTGTCATTTTTCTTTCTTTCTCTTTCCCACTTCTATCACTGCAAATAAGATTAATCCATGATGACAATACTGTGTAGACCTATCTGTAACTCGAAAGGAGAGTTCAAACTTTTTAACTGGCATTGAGCTCAGTTAGCACTGTTTCTGGGTTTGGTTTTCAAGACTATTGCATCAGAAACACCTGGGAGATTATTAAGGTGAAGATTCTCGGCCCCCATGTCAGACTGCGGAAATCCAAGTCTCTGGCATTAAGGCCCTAGAATCTGTTTTATCGAGGGTTCCAGGTGCTTCTTTGTACATAAGAGTTTGAAAACTCTTGACGTAGAATATAGTGATACTGTTGCCAGAGTTGTGGATTTGATCCACTTCGAGGTTACTCAGCAGAGCACAGAGAAATCTGATATAAACAAAACGTTCCCAAGTCTGAATTGTGCTCTAATCTTCTTAAGCTTTGTGAAAACCAGTATGATTAAAATCTACTCACAAGTATTTGGTACATTGTTCAAGCTCAATGTCACCTCAACTTTGGGGGGAAAAAAAGCACGCCAAAAGGCCTGTTACGGAGCTTCTTCAAATGCCACGTTTCTCAGATTTAACACAGGTAGTTGCCACCTTGACACAAACACTGTCGGTGCTACCCTGGGGGGGGGTTAGTTACTTGTTTTTCTTCTGGTGTCACATTCATGACAAAGAGCCAGTGTCCAATCACTGAGCACAGCAAAACCATAGGGGTCAGCATCTCACTAACAAGAAAGCAGTAGATAAACAGAATTCCTGCTTTCTGGCAGTAAATATCTTTAACCTCGTAACTTGCAGAGATGCCAACGGTAACTTAATTAACCGCATAGAGATAAGCGGGTTGGCGTTGGCTCCTACTACCGTTATTTGAAGGTAAAGGTTAGATGTGAAGCTTTAACCTCTGCCTTGGAAGCCCCTCTGCCCCCAGTAATGATATCTAAGAGTAAAGCTGCCTGCCTGGCATTCCTTTATGGCTCTTCGGAGGAAAGAAGAACCAAACAATCTGGGGGAGGGGGACTGTTTATTATCTCGAAGTAAACTACAATCTCTAACCACTGCACACTTGCCACTACTCCATCAGGTCACACATTAGGCCACACATCAGACGCATCACTGCATGTGTGCTTTTGGCTGTGGCTGCACCATTCTTGTTAAAGAGCCCCTTTGTAAGCTGGTTAGAGGTTGCTTTAGGTCACCATTTGTGAGACAGCATCATACCCAGCTAAAGAAAACGAGTGAGTTAGGCATTAGTGAATGCTAGCAAGTAGTGTACAGTGCAGTAAAGCTAATATTTCCAGTAAAATGGTGGTTCTGGAAAACTCAGACAAATGTGTTCTTTCAGGAAAAAAAAAAGCATGCATCTGGGCTCTCCAACCTCCAAAATTCACAGATTAGAAGGGTGTGGAATTGTCAACATGAGAAGATGAAGCAGGCCAGGAATAATTTCCAGGGCTCTGCTTCCAGCTCCCTGATGCCTCTCCACCTGGGTGAGCCATCCGAGCTCGGCACGGTGACCCTGCCATCTGTCACATCCCTCTGGGTAGCAGCCGGCCTTTTGCACAAATCTCTTACTGGAGGAGAAGTGTTGGCAGCTCTCGGGACCTTCTGAACCCACCTGAGGAGAGTCTGTGGAGCCCCAAAGAAGAAAGTGTTTTAAGAACAGGAAGAAAAGGAAAGACAGAGAAGTGAAAAAAACGTGTTTTCTGTCTTCCCTTGAGTTATACCACTGCCGTTCCTGACTGACTTCCAAGAGGCAAAGAAGAGGAAATGGAGATCATAAAGACAATGAGAATACAAGCATTGGGCCATGCCCTATGGAAAAACAACTGTTTTTCCTCCTCACAGAAATATTTAAGTCGGGTGTCCAAACAGATATCGTTCTGGAAATGACTAGTGACCTATAGAAATACACATTGATGAGATCATATAGATACGTCTAATACTGCTTATGGAGAAAAATCATGTGAGTATGAGATGGTGCTTTGCAGATGTGCACGTGGATGCGTGTGCATGTGTGTGTATGTGTGAGTCTATACTTCAACTAAAACTAAACGTAGCTTATTTCCTTAACAGGATTTAATAGGAAAAGCAATTAGCCATCCGTGGTCCTGGATTCCACCTATATTTCTAATGGGAAATACAAATACTTTGTTAACTTTAAATGAGATACGTGTCACTTACGACCTGCCTCACCTTGGGGGATCGCCCTTACAGAGATTTTGAACTTCATGCCTGATAATCGTGGTCCTAAATGACCTCTCCAGTCTCTCTTCTTCCTCCCATATCTGTACTCCAAATCATTGAATTACTCGCCCTCCCCGCACACACTATGCCTCAGGATATTACTTATATTATACTCCTTGCATAGAATATTTTCTATATTGGTTAGGCAAAGCTGACGGCTTTAAAAAATAAATCTCAAATGTCAGCGACTTAACAGAATAAAAGTTCATGTTTTGTTTATGCAGCATTCTGCTTAGCACGAAGAAAGTCTTCATTCAGCTGCTACCAATGAGAACCAGTCATGGCACAGGGCCTGAGCAGTGTCATCCTTGGTGAGGCAACAGGTCCCAAGGGACAGTCCTACGTTGGAACTGGGGACACGCATATTGGCGAAACGTTAGCCATCTTTCTAAAATGACCTTCTGTCAAAGCTTTCCATAATTCCAATAATTAATTGACACTAATTATTCCATACTCTCTAACCCCCAGTTTGTTTATACCTCTCTTTATTAAGTGTTATATTATTATTGTTACTATTGGTGCTATCTTCTGTTATTACTGTCACTGTTACTATCATTTGTTATTACTGTCATTGTTACTATCACTTATTATTACTATAATTGCTATTATCGTTGTTCCTATCATTTGTTATTACTCTCATTATTACTACCATTATCACCATCATTTGCTTTGGAGTATAGCACAAGCTGGGGAGTAATGGTCAAGAGCACACAGGTTTTGGATCGGGTACGCTGGACTTGACTTCTGGCTCTACAATTCGGCTATGGGCCCTTGGTAATTCAGGCTCGAGGTTGTTGTATCTGTAGAATGGAAATTGCAATAAATACCTCCTAGGATTTTTGTAAAATTAAATGAAATCAGGCATTTAAAATACTTAACAAAATGCCTGGTGCATAGTAAGGGGTTATTAGATAGTGAGTAGCTATTAGTTCTGTCTCCCAGTAAATTAAACTTGTATTCTACATAGAATATTTTTTGTGTATTTTCATCACCCAGTACAGTGCCTGACTCTTAAAAATGGTCCCAATAATGTTGAAATGATTAACAGGAGCTGGTCTGTTCTTGCAACAGAAGTATAAATAGGAGCAAAACAAATTCATTTTCTCTATTTATTTTTCTCTACACAGAAGGAATAGCCATCTATTTTAATTGGTCTTCCACTTATCTATAAAGCTGAAAAGCGCAGGGAGAGATATTTTCACTTATGCTTCTGCCATGAAGCAACTTGATGTCTAGTCCATGGCTCTCCTGAAAATGAGTCCTTAGGATTCTTCAGTTGCCAATCCAATTCCTTATCATCTGATGCTGAGAAATTCTACCTTAGGTGAGAACTACATTTCTTGTGCATTACTTAAGGTCATTTCCTACATGAAAGCCATTTAAATCAGGCTTTGGTTCTGCCATTTAGATAAAAATCTTTTAATTTTTCTTTGCACAATGTATATTAAGAACAAGTATTTTTTTTATCCTTAAATGCAAATTTTATTTTTTTTTATTTTTTTTTTCATTTTATTTTTATTATTTGCCCAAGGGGTACAGGTCTGTGAATCATCAGGCTTACATCTTTCNGTATTTTTTTTATCCTTAAATGCAAATTTTATTTTTTTTTATTTTTTTTTTCATTTTATTTTTATTATTTGCCCAAGGGGTACAGGTCTGTGAATCATCAGGCTTACATCTTTCACAGCATTCACCAAAGCACAAACCCTCCCCAATGTCCATAACCCATCCACCCTATCCCTACCCTCCCACCCCCCAGTAACCCTCAGTTTGTTTTATGAGATTAGAAGTCTCTTATGGTTTGNTCACTTTCTCTTTCAGAAATGACTTCCTCAGCCAAATATACACTCTAATAACCACCTAATATTCTCTATAGAAAGGATACCATCTCCCACCGTTAACCATTGTGGTTTCTTTTTATTTTTCTTTTTTTTAATAAGATTTTTATTTATTTATTTGACAGAGAGAGAGATCACAAGTAGGCAGAGAGGCAGGCAGAGAGAGGGGGAAGCAGGCTCCCCGCTGAGCAGAGAGCCCAATGCAGGGCTCGATCCCAGGACCCTGAGATCATGACCTGAGCAGAAGGCAGAGGCTTAACCCACTGAGCCACCCAGGCACCCCCATTGTGGTTTCTTTAAGGAAGGAAGACTTGCTCCAGTTAGACATCAGGGTCGTTCCACCCCAGAAGCAGGGGCAAGGGGTAGCGAAATATACATCTTCCAGACTGCGTCATAGAAGGAAGCATGTTCCTCTTTTTTCCTTGCCAATGTGACCATTCCCCCGGCACATTGTAGAGGTGTGTATCTATGATATTACTTGAACACATACATGAATCATTTAATTAATAATGGGATAATGGAATCAATCAACCAACCAACCAAATCGGCCGGTGGGAGCAAGTGGCGATTAGCTGTATTTAGCCACTGTATTTCCTTTCCCCCTCCATCTTATTAAGTATTTGGAGATTTTCCCCCCCAAAAAAGCCATTGCTGGAACAAATAGAATTATTACTTGTGTTTTGCGGGTTTTGTCGGACGCTATGCACTTCTGGCAGTTGTAAAACTTCCCGAGAATTCCGATTCTCATTGTCCTCGGGGAACCTAGGCGCAGAGTGAAGCAGGAGTAGTCTGTGCTTCCTGTCCCCACCCCTCTTTCCCCACGCACATAATCTATATATATTTGTCATCAGCAAAGAATCTAACAGGCACTTAGGATGGCAGGGATGGCAAAAGTTCATGAAACACCCCGGAGAATGACAGGTTTATTAAACTAATATCCCAACTGTACTTCTAGATTGATATGGTCTGGGGAGAAATCTTTCCGAGTAACCCTTTACAGGGATATCTGCTTTATGCCATCCTTGCATGTACATTATCTCATTGATTTTTCACACCAACCTATTTGGTGATTGAAGCTCAGAGGGATGGATTGACTTGCCCAAGATCCCATGGTCAGGAAATCATGAGCCCTGCCCTTACAGTCTGTGCCTCTGATTCCAAATTAGAGCTGTTATAGGATCTGCCTTTACTGCTTATAGTGACCATGGTCCTGCTGGAAGCTAATTGAGTATTCTACCCTCACCTATTGTCTGTACCTTGTAAAACTCACCTGACAAGCATGCATTCGTTGAGTCTCACTTCCAGCAACTATTTATTAAGCGTTTTTTTTTTTTACACTTTATAGGCACTGTACTAAGTGGTAGGGTGCAACACTAAATAGCATAGACATGCTCCCTGCCCTCATGGGGCTCATGATCCTGCATAAAGTGAGGAGTGGAGAGTTAAAAACAGATTCTGCCCATGTGCTGCCGAGATTGCAGCGCAATTTCAACTTAAACTTGTCATGGAGGAGAAAGGGAGGCACAAGCCGTTACCTACATGGGTTTTGGCTGCCATGTTGGCTCTTGGCACTATCATTTTATCTGATAAATCTTTTGCTTCTAAGTTGTTTATCTAATGGGAATAGTAAGTGTATGTATTTTTACCATATTATACTGATGTATTTTAAAAAAACAACAACAACTCATATTCTGGTATAGTATAAAAAGTGTTAAATTCAAAATGTACCAGAGGCTCTGGAAGGAAACATGAAGTGATAGCTAGCATGTATTCATTGCTTTATTGTACTCAAACTTCTATTCAAGATGCTTTTCATGTGTTAACACATTCAATGTTCAGACAACCATATACAATGAAAACTATTACCATCCACGTTTTTCTGTTAGATATTCCAAAGAACAGAGAGGTTAAGTAATTTTCCTAAGAAACTCTGGCTCCAAAATCTATATACTAACCACTGCATTAAAGGAGGGACAATTAAGTTGAAGCCAAGAGGAGGTGGAATTCTCTGAGAAAGTGCCATATAAATTATGCCTCAGTTTTCCAATCAGTAAAATGGGACAAAGGAAATTTCTACCACATAGGGTTGCTCCAATCAGTAAATGAGATAATATATGTAAAGTCATAATATCACACATCTGGTCATTGTAAGCACTCCTTAAGTTGAACTACTATTAGTATTCTTATCAAAATTATTATTACTAAATGGAGGTAGGGAAATTGATAGTGAGTTAAGCCAATCAAAGTGAAGTGAGGTGGCAAAGTGGAAAGTGTTCTGAAAGTGGGAACAGAATGTGTGAAGCCCCAGGGGTGAAGAAAAGCACAGTAAGATGAAATTCAGATATCCGGACTGTATGCTGTGATCCCTTTTATAGTCTAGAAATTATTTTTCTTGGGCGTGTAAATGTTATTGTCTCTGCCAATGGATAGGGTGCTGCCTGATGACAAAAGGCAGAAAAAATTTTCAGTTCAGATTTGCCAGCAAGTCGATATAAGTTTAGTTTCTACCTTTGAGGGGAGTGATGATGATGATGATGATGATGATGACGATGAAAGACTTTGTAGTGTAGGTAACAGCTCTACAAACATTTCCTCATCTACATCCTCATCAGCACCTCCAGAGATCTTAGTCTTTACTATCAATATCCATTAGTGCTGCATTGATTAACTTGACTACACCTGAACTTCTCTCATGGACAATGCTATTTCACTCTTGATTCTGAACCCTCTTGTCTCTTTGTAGCTGTTTCCTTGTTTGAGTGCAGACTTGTTTAAGAGCTACCACAGATTTCCAGTTTAACTTGCCAGATTGACCACATGTGTTTATTTGCACTTTCTGTGCAAGTCTCATTAAATGGCAGGAAAGGCATCAACACACAAGAGAAAGAGATTGTGAGAGAAGATGAGAGCAGATGAGTCATGTCAAAAATGTTGGAAGTTAACAAGCAGTGAAGTAAATGGTAAGAGACTATGTTGAAGGGAAAAAGTTGACAGCTACGTGTTTGGAGGGGTAGAGTGGAAATCCACAAAGGGACGATATGCTATTCATTTTACATAGCCCTGAGAGTCAGGAATCGAAGGTAGTAGGTACTTTCAAAGGAAAGAGAAAGGATATGAGTCTGATACTGACTTGGTTGCATGCCTTTATCTATCTATCTACCTATCTATTTATTTATTTAAGATTTTATTTCTTTGAGAGAGAGAGAGAAAGCACAGCAGGGACAGGGGGCAGAGGGAGAAGCAGACCCCTCATTGAGCAGGGAGCCAGATGTGGTTCTCCATCCCAGGACCCTGGGATCATGACTTGATCTGAAGGCAGCTGCTTAACCAACTGAGCCACCCAGGCGCCCTGGTTGCATGCCGTTAAATGAGAGGACAAGACCCTTTAATATTCTGTCCTCTATCCGAGCTGAAGACTGGAGTTTTTGTTCTGGAGGAGACAGAGGGTCTGGTGACTTACTAGTGGATAAAGCAGAAGAAGGGGTGGGTGCTGCGTGGAAACAGGGGGATTAAGTGAAAGTTATATTTGAACACAGAAACCCCCAAGCTCCTTTTCTATTTTCACCTCCCTCCCAGAGCACAGGAAGCTTCCCTCTTTCCAGGCAGACAGAAGAAGGAAGGATTTCTCTCTGAGGAAACCTACCCACTCCCGAGAAAAGGTTAACAAGAACGGACATTTACGATTTCACATACAACACTGGCAAGTCTGGAGAACACCCTCCACCCAGTTTCCCTTTCCGAAGCCCACTCTTTGACAAGCCCCACCCATGTACACGGAGAAATTCAAACCAGCATTTTCCTACTTGGCTGAAATTGGAATGGACCCAAAATTACTTGATTTTTGAGATAAGACTCTAGCATAAAAGACAATGACCAAAACAAACAGGAAAAAGGAGGCCAGAAGATAAAGACAACATACAAGGAGCTGAAGACATTTCAAAGAAATTATATATATTATCTCAGGAGAGGGTAGAGAAGATACTGAATATATGAAATGAAGCAAGGATGCTATGGTAAGAACAATTCAGTGTATTAAAAAGAACTTTGGAGAATTAAAAAAAGAATATAAAATATATAAAAAACTCATTGTAAAGGTTGAATAACATACTTGAGCAAATCTTCCAGAAGCAAAAACAAAAAATTAAAAATATAAAAATTTAGGTATAAAAGGCAAGAAAATTGGAAGATCATTCTAGGAGTCCCAATATCCAAAAAAGTAGAAGTTACTGCAGAAAATAATGAAGAAAATGGTGGGAAAGAAATTGTCAAAGAAATACAAGGAAATTTGGGCGCCTGGGTGGCTCAGTGGGTTAAAGCCTCTGCTTTCGGCTCAGGTCATGATCTCAGGGTCCTGGGATCGAGGCCCGCATCAGGCTCCCTGCTCAGCGGGGAGCCTGCTTCCCCCTCTCTCTCTCTGCCTGCCTCTCTGCCTCCTTGTGATCTCTCTCCCTCTGCGAAATAAATAAATAAAATCTTTAAAAAAAAAAAAAGAAAAAAGAAATACAAGGAAATTTTCCAGAATCAAAGAATAATAATTTCTAGATCTAAAAATATTACCAAGTAAGAATGCTCATCATGTCAGAGACCCATAAAAATGCAAAATGTGCACCACCACTTTATGAAATTCAGAACAAAGATAAAGAGCAAATCTTAACAGATTCCAGAGAGAAATATACAAATGATAGGTCACATATAAAGAAAGGAGCAGGAATTTCAGTAGCAACCCTGGAAGTTCAATGACAAAATGCTGAGAGAAAATGATTCTCAGTCTAGAAATCTATAATCATCAAAAGTGTCAATCAGGGCACCTGAGTGGCTCTGGGTTAAAGCCTCTACCTTCGGCTCAGGTCATGATCTCAGGGTCCCGGGACCAAGGCCCACATCGGGCTCTCTGCTCTACAGGGAGCCTGCTTCCTCCTCTCTCCTCTTTCTCTGCCTGCCTCTCTGCCTACTCGTAATCTCTCTCTGTGTGTCAAATGAATAAATAAAATATTTAAAAAACAAAAACAAAAACAAAAGTGTCAATTGTCAAGAATAAAAATATGTCTAGTCAAGCAAGGTCTCAAAAACATAGCTCATTAGTACCATTTCTTTTGTCTTTCTTTTAAATTTTTCCTCCCAGTTGACAAATAAAATTATATGTACTTAAGGTATACAATGTTAAGTTTCATATGTGTATACTCTGTGGAATGATTATCACCATCAAGTTAATTAGCTCCATCACCTCACACAGTTACTGAGCCTGTATATGTGTGGGTGGTGAGAACATTTAAGATCTGCCCTCTTAGCAAATTTCAGGGATTACAATACATATTATGAACTATAGTTACATAGTGCTATGGTGTTGTACCTTAGGTCTTCAGAATTTATTCATCCTCCATGAATGCAACTTTGTATCCTTTGACCAACACCCCCCATTTTCTCTAACCCCCAACCCCTCGCAGCCACCATTTTACTGTCTACTTTTAGGAGTTTGACTTTATTTTTCCATTTTTTACCAAGGATGAACCTACAATGACACATCATAATCACTCGATGTCCATAGTTTATACTACGTTTCACTCTTGGTGTTGTACATTCTGTGGGTTTGGATAAATGTACCATCTATGTATCCATTATTTTAGTATCATGCGGAGCATTTTCTGACATTTATGACAAGGTGGACAAACCTGGAAGATGTTTTGCTAAGTGAAATAAGCTAGATACAGAAAGACAAATACTGCATGGTCTCATATGCTCAACCTTAGCACCATTTCTTATGGAACTACTGGAAGATATGGTTCACAAAGACAGTAAACCAAGAGGAAAATCTTGGACCAAGTAAAAGTGATACAAAGCAAGAGAAGTTAAGGGACTTCTTTGAGACAGCAAAGGAAGTCTCAGGGTAACTGCTGTGCAGCATGCCTGTAGAATCACCATCCAGGCTGGAGCAGGCAAAGAGAGGGTCTAGGTCAACTGACATAAATCCATCATGTGGACACAAGTCTGCCAGCAGCATTGCTAAAAAGCAAAGAAGGGTACACCCTGGAGCGAGCACCAACTTGCACAGAGACTGTGAACAGGTCAAATTGTGCAACTGGCTAATTCGTATTTCCTTTAAAGGAAAAAAAAAGAAAAAAAGCATGATAGCCATGCTTAGTAGCTGTTTTGCACAAACATTTTTATTTTGTTTTCTGTTTTTGTTCTTTTTTTAACAAGAGAACATAGGGAATGATAACTAGGTGATTTTAAAAAGCTCCATTTTATCCTTATTATTGACTGATTTCAAGTGAAGTCTACGCTATTTTCAAAATTATTATGATTTTCAAGACTGAAAAGACTGAGGGTAACCTCTCGGTCAAACCTCTGTCGAGTGGGATGTTCAAGTAATGAACTGAAATGTAACTCCATGCATTCTGACTTTCTGGTGGTTGATGTTATTGCCTTTGAAGGAGGATCTTTGTGTCTTATTCTGGGAAAATTTGTTGAGGGTTCAGAAATGTGATGCTCTATTTGGACACGAATGACTTAGCTTGTCGCATGTGGGTATAACCTGAATAAAACCCCATGAATTGCATGGACTCTTCATGAAGCAGCATTCCAGGAAACAAAGGGCAAACACAAGACTGACTTTCTACTTGCATCTTTTACATATCAAAGGGACCCACACATCTTCATTGTCTTTTCTCTTTCCCCTAACTCTGCATCTCTGGAGATTTTCCAACACCGAAACTTTGAAATTCTCCCTAAACCCAGCCCAGGAGGCTTCTCTGTATTGCCACTGGATACTCTTCTTCCTCAACTCTTTATACCATAGATCCGCTCAATTCCTTTAGCTTGATTCCCTGTCTAGGTTTTCCTGAACAAAGAAGAATTCAATATCTGGCTCAGTATGGAGGAGTTTTTCTGCCATTTTCCTCTTCCTTAGAATCCTGTATCTTTTTATCCATTTTCTTGATACAGCCTCCTAACAAAGTGGTGAGATGGACCATACTTGAAAAAAAGGGGGGGGAAGTATTATCTTGATTTCTTTGATTCTCAAAAGACAAAATTATTTTGGGTAAAGAGGGAAGTATACATGTAAGTTGAGACCACCCACACGTTAAGAAGTTCTGTTGTTGGTAGGTAGGAAAAAGTTTTCATCTGAGAACTCCAGAAGGGCTCTTATTTTTATTATATCCTCTGAGGCATTTACACACACAGGAAATCCCGGTTCTACCACTGTCAGCAACACTACCCGTTGTCCTATTTCTGCAGGCTGAAACAATGGAAGAAAGCTCTTTACATCCAGAAAATATACTGATTGAAATATCATCTTTGGGAAGTCTGTTCTAAAGACACTAATTGATATTGTTTGAGGAAGTGTAAGTGTCTGTCATGAAAACCATTTTAACGGCTGACTTGTTTTCTTCTTTAGTTTGCTTAACTTGGCAGAGTGTTAACTTCCCCCTTAGAAAGCCTCCTATTTTGATTTATGAATGTTTTCAAATTTTTAAGATTCTCCAAACCGTTGTTTCACCTGTAAGTAGAGAGATAGCTTGTTTGGCTAGCTGCCTTGCATGACTCTGTGCCAGGCAATGAATAATGCCATGTTCAATATTCTAAATTTGTGTTCCAAATTCTGAATTTCCAATGAGCTGCATGGAACTCTACTGATAAGTGACTGATTTTCCCCTGCAAGGATTGTCTTATTTTAAACTTCAAATTTAGTTGCCTTACTTTATGCAAGGCAATTTTGAATGGATTTTAAAGTGAGGATGAAGACTATTCATACTTTTCTAAACCTGGAAGGCAGAAGAACTGAGCCAAAGAAGGAGTGCATCTTATCTAAGAGGACTACAGGTCTTAACAGTAGCACACAGGGAACGCTCTTCCTTTCAAAATGGTGCTAGCCAACCTTTAATAGAAACCTCAAATACGAAGTATTACCAGACTTGCTGGTATTTTCCCCAAAGGATTTCTACACGTTTAAAAATATAAACATATTTATGTGTGTGGAACCGGAGCTGAGGAAATGATAATGAATCATATGAGTGACCAGATATTTTTTCAATACTGAAGTAGGCTGATTTGAAATTCTAGAATTTGGATGAACTTAAAAAATAATATTTTTGTCTTCCTCTGCAATTTTTTCTAGGCCATATTATAAGAACCAGGATAATGCAAGAAAGCTTCTCTTAAAGCTTTTCCATCATAAGAGGAAGGAAGGATTGCCAACAGTTGCTTGTCAGAGAATGTCTGTGAGTGTTCCAAACCAACTTTGTGAACTTGAGCATCATTATTTCTTCTTTTCTTTTTCATTTCCAGAAGGTGTGTCAGCCAAAACTGGACCTAAGTGGACCTGAACTTGCACAGATTATCCAGCTCATTTAGATAATGAAGGTGGTTTGAGTAGCGTGCTTAGATAATTCTCATAGATCTCTAGACTGACCTGGGTTGACCAGATTACTGCACACTCCCCCGTGTCTCTTTAGCTTTACAAACCTGTCAAAATATTAAAAACCAACAACCAAGATTCTGGTGTGTGTGTGGTTTTTTTTTTTTTTTCATGTTTAACATATATTCAATACCATCAACCAGTGGTTTCATATGCTACATATTTTGACTTCGAGGTATAAGAAATGGATTTTTACTGAATTTAGGGACCGCTGCTATGGAAAAAGGGACCGTGCTAATTTCTTTCCTGGAAAAGAAAGGTCCAGTCTCTTTGTGGCTACAATTGTGACTGAGCAGGCAGGATTCTCTTGTTGTCTGTGGTAACACCATAGAGATCACTGATATTGGCACATTATTGGAGCGGTAAAACAAAACTAGCAATAAAGTTTTTAGTAACAACTGAACTAGGAGAAAAATGCTACCCAGGATGGTCAAGATGACTAGTCACATTAATTGACACTGGAGTCAGAATGGAGAACTGTGTTAGTGCTGGCTTACCTTTTGGGTGAGGAGAGTCCACTTGATAAACTTTTTCTCCCCAGTCAATTAGGCGAGTGTGCTTAGGATTGCTTCCTCTACTGAGAACAAGAAAAAGGTGTTAATATCAACCAACAGAGACAGAAGACCACTTCACATTTTGTTCCAACCCAGAATTTGGGAAATGAGTTGGAGGCCGACGGATACATACACAGAACCGCCATGAATTTGCTAAACAGGTGCCGGAGTGCCCAGCTTTCCTGTTTTATCATCTTTTATTTCGAGGATCATTTTATATAAAACACAAGAAAGAAACGTTAATTAAAAAAACAGTAAGTGGTTGCATTAACACCTCTTATGCCTCTTCCATCCTCAAGAATGGCTCACTGAGGGGGATTGTTTGTCATGGAGATGTAGGGAAGTACTTTGAATGGTGGAGGTAGAATGGTGGGGGGGGTGTCTGTGTTTGCCCCCACCCCCCCTTCCCCCCACCCTCTCTTTTTTTTTTTTTT
>LNAC01000289.1:590618-668863 GCA_002007465.1 Ailurus styani
CTGAAACTAGAAACCAGAGGCCAAAAGAATTCTTTACTAAAACACCAAGGAAAATTAAAATAAGAGCATACCAGTGGTATATTATATTTAAGGGTGGTAACTTAGAAAAATAAAAAATCCATAACTGGAAATGTAAGCACGTTCTCATAGCCTAAAGACCAGAAAGGGACTCGGCCCAAAGAAAAGACAGCCAGTGTCTTGTGTGTAGTAGGCAGACAGTAAACAGTGGTTTCATTGGTTAAATTAAATTGACCAATACTGGAAATCTGCCGATAAAATAAAGAGGATTTATTTATTTATTTATTTATTTACTTATTTATTTATTTATTTGATTTATTTGATTTATTTTTTAAGGACACTTTTAAAGGAGATGTAGTAATGGCTACAGGAAGCTCGCAGTTCTCAAACATTCATAGGAAAGAATGACAGGAGTGGGGGGCACCCATGGCTTAGGAGGAAAACACCAGAGAACAGCCTGTAAGAATTCCATTATATTATAGAACAAAGCTCTGCAATGCCGAGATTTGTGAAACTTCTAAGAATCATAAAAAAGGGGTTTCAAAAAATTACAGAATAAGCTCTTCTAACTGACCTCTGCCTAGCGGCATGACCGATGAACTGACACTCTTCATCCTGTTTCCAAAACATCCCTGCTAAAAACTATAGCCCACTGAACGCTCGTGGGTCATAGGCTCTTTCTAGAATGTCTGAGAACCAGGCAAAGCTACCATTAAGGTGTGAGCATCCCAACACTCAACTGTGTTTCTTCGCAGTTTATGCCACTTTTATATGCTGTGATAGTTAAAAATTATGCAAACTCATGAAATGACTAGGAAAGGAGTTTTTAAGACATTAATACTAAATTAAATGTTTCAGAAAGCCTAATAAGAGAAATCACTTCATATTATAACCAAATGATATTTGAGAGATGGTAAAAATCCAGAAGATTACTGCCCTCAGATTGTTTTGCTGGTGTTTTATTTTATTTATTATTATTATTATTATTATTATTATTATTATTATTATTATCATTATTTGCCCCAAGGGTACAAGTCTGTGAATCATCAGGCTTACACCTTTCATAGCATTCACCATAGCACAAACCCTCCCCAATGTCCACAACCCATCTACCCTATCCCTACCCTCCCACCCCCCAGTTAACCCTCAGTTTGTTTCGTTAGATTAAGAGTCTCTTATGGTTTGTCTCTTTCCCGATCCCATCTTGTTTCATTTTTTCCCTCACTACCCCCCACGACCCCCCGCCCTGCCTCTCAAATTTCTCATATCAGAGAGATCATATTGTCTTTCTCTGATTGACTTATTTCACCTAGCATAATATCTTCTAGTTCCATCCATATTGTTGCAAATGGCAAGATTTCATTTCTTTTGATGGCTGCATAGTATTCTATTGTGTGTGTGTGTGTGTGTGTGTGTGTGTGTGTATACACATATATATACATACACACACCACATCTTCTTTATCCATTCATCTGTTGATGGCCATCTAGGTTCTTCCATAGTTTGGTTATTGTGGACATTGCTGCTATAAACATTCAGGTGCACGTTGCTAGTGTTTTAAATTTTTATTGCACTTGAAGGAACCAAGTGTGGAAGACTACAGCCGAAGAGACATGGTCTACACAAGGAAATAGTGCACAACTCCAAAGAAGGGATTCACTCTCAAAGAACAGAACTTCAACCTGCATCAAAGTCACAGTCAAACAATGTACACAAGTAGCTAAACACACACACATACACACATGAAACCACCAGCTACTACAGCTAGTTTACATTAACTGAAGCATTTCTACTATGTGTTCAGAAGAAAAATAGTAAGATGGAGCAAGCCTTTCTCCAGGACAGTTTGTGTTAGCATAACTGATGAAGTAGATAGACAAGCACTATTCAACTCTGTTTTTGTTCCAACTGTCTGTTAAGACCTATTTACTTAAGAAATAATAGAGCAGTCCTAGTTGAGAAGGGATTAAACAAACAATGCAGGTAAAAGAGTACCAAGGTGTTTTTAAAGTTTAATTTTCTAGGCTTTAATGAATTTATCGCAAGGGTTTCAAGAGGAGCTAGATTCAAACTCTAAACAGTGATAGAGAATGGAAGAAATGTTAGAGGACCTGTTCCAAGTCTCCCAAAGGGAAGAATTTGAATACTGTATATTAAAGGCCAGTGTGTGTGATTCACTGGCTAGGGAAACACTAGAATGGATTATTAAATGCATTATTTGGGGGAAACAGAATTGGTGATCACTTAGAAATCACACCAAAACAACCTCACATCCTTCCTCTTATTGTTTTTCTTTTCTAATATGATTGAAGCCATAGGAAATGATCAGGAAAACTCCAGCATCTGTCTTATGACATTCTGGTGGACAAGATGAGGAAATGTGATAATGTGGCCAGAAGGAGCTGACACTATTGGAAGGGCTGTATTCAGAGCAGAGGAACCAGAAGACAAATGCCAGCCGGAAAAGAGGCCTTTAATGGTGCAACTAGGTTTTCCTCTGTCTTGTCCTTACCAAATTCTCTACCACACATTGCTGCTCAAACTTTCAGGGGACAAGAAACTACAAGAAAGCTTTAATTCCAAGGGTGATAGAATAAGGATCAAAGAGATCATGACTGAATAAAATAATAGGCTGAAGTGTCTTAGACTAACATCTAACAAGATTGGATTTAATTGGATATAACTCATATAGTTAAGGGGAGTTGAATTTAAAACTTATTTATTCAGGTTGGTTCACCAGAAAGCTTCGAGCAGGCATAGAAGCACCACGAAAGGGTCTTAAACTGTTGTTGTTGGCGATGTCTATCTACATTATAAGACATGGAGGTGCAAAATTAATAGCCTCTAGGCACAGTGTCTGGGGGAGGTAGATGTGTGGGTGTGAAATAGTCCCAATCCCCATTTTAGTCAGTTTCAGGGCGTCCTGTAAAGAGTGGAAAATAGCTAATTGGGGAAATCTTGGTATTGTGTGGATGGTCAAAATACCAGCGATGGCTTCAGATCACAATGATGAACAATCTGTCCATGTGGAAGGAGTGTACAGGTAAGTGTAGCAAGACGAAACATTGAAAACTAGCCAGTATTCAGTACCCGCCACTGGGACCTGGAGCCAGGCTCCTGGCAAATGAGAGTAGAAACCTAGGCTTCATTGATCACTTCATTGATTGATTCCATAGAAGTAGGAGAAAGGAGTCAGGGGTTGACCAAAGAGACCATGTGGGAAAGTAAATCTACAGAAGCACTATGCTTGGATCCTTCCCTAACGATCAGTAGTTCTCCTATTTGTCTGGGCCTAAGCTTGGACTTTCCCATGGTGCACAGCAGCATTCACAGATCTTTCTTTTGGCAGCACTACTCTGACTTCCATGGGCGAATTTCCTCTTATCTGCTGTGTAATCTTGGCGGAGCAGTGAACCTAGCCACCCTGCCCTTCTCTAACCAGTGTGGGCACACCAGCCAAGAGAAGCCAAAGGTGAGATGCAAGAATGAATAAAAGTACAGTTGAAATGATTTCTTGCCATTTTTGGTCCTTCAAGAGGTCTGTTGATATTCTTACTTCTCTGAGTTTAGTTCTCCTGCCTTCCTGTTGACTTGTGTAACTTTCCAAAGAAGTTATTTTCTGCTATAAGAAAAGAAATTTGGGATAACACGGTGACATAACATGCAAGGAATATACCTGGGTCTTTGTTTACTACAAGAGACTTCAAGTGTCTTTCTGAAGAAATTTTGACTTTCCGTATGGGCAGCCTGGGACCATACCTCAGGGCTGCCATTCTCCACTCAGTCATTTTGACACCAATGTGCTGTGTCATGTGAATGATTTATCTGTCTCTGTAAAGTGGTGATGCATGTGAGTGGTTAATGTTTTCTTATATAGTAAGTCAGATCGAAAGCTTTCCCTTACAAGGTCACTCACACTCAGTTGCAAACAGGATCTCTTATTTAAAGACTTTAATTAATTAATTGAAAAATGTTAATTGAAGTATAGTTGACATAAAATATTAAATTAATTTCAGGTGTACAACATAGTGATCCAACAGTTATATACAGTACAGTATGTTCACCATGATCAGCATTGTTACCGTCTGTCACCACAAAAGTTATTACAGTATTACTGACTGCATTCCCTATGCTGATTTTTCTTAAGCGGAGAGAAAAGCCTGGAATGACTGGTAGTTCATGGAATCTTTCACACCGTGGTGTAGCCTGATAGGGATGCATCTTGCTTGGGAACCTCTCATGTGCATCACTGTGGGCTCCCTGCTTTTTTTTTTTTTTTTTTTTAAGATTTTATTTATTTGACAGAGAAAGACACAGCGAGAGAGGGAACACAGGCAGGGGGAGTGGGAGAGAGAGAGAAGCAGGCTTCCACGGAGCAGGAAGCCCGACTTGGGGCTCCATCCCAGGACCCTGAGATCATGACCTGAGCCGAAGGCGACTCTTAACGACCGAGCCACCCAGGTGCCCCGGCTCCCTGCTTTTGAGAACACAGTGAGTTCATCAGTTCTCATTAAAAGGCCAGCTGAGAGATGAGTAACATTATCTTTGGGAATCTAAATTCCATCCTGGATAAATCTTCCCAGCCTAAGTTTGAGGCTATATGACCAGACTATAGTACTTCATTTAACTTGTTACAGGATCACTCTTCTGACATGCACTTCAGGATTTTGCCCCTTTTCTCTCTTCTTTTTAAGAGCACATTAAAAACAAAACAAAATGAAACAAAAAACACACTAAGTTCTTTTTGCCTGTGCTGTACAAATATTGCTCAGGATATTGTTTTGAACAAATATGTTTTGAGTACCTTTCCTGTTTCCGATGTGGTGATAATCCACAAGTATACAACGAGAATAAAGGCAGACTGGGTTGTTGAACTCACAGAACTCACATTCTAGAGGGGAACAATCATTAATCAAGTAATTATAAAGAAAATAGGGGTACAATTACAAACAAATAATTGGTATAAAGAAAAGACATACACACTCATGCTTTCACAGGGCTCTCCCATGAATCTAGCGAGGGTCAGGGTCAGGGAGGGCTTTTCTGGAATCTGGAAGATGATTTTCGAGAAGGATGATAGGAGTTAAGCAGGCCTGGGGTCAGAGAAGGGACTTATATACATCGGGTTGCTGGAT
Organism: Ailurus styani; assembly: GCA_002007465.1. Classification (NCBI taxonomy): domain Eukaryota; kingdom Metazoa; phylum Chordata; class Mammalia; order Carnivora; family Ailuridae; genus Ailurus; species Ailurus styani. Next base: position 595,772 of record LNAC01000289.1, read on the forward strand.
GCTTGGGTGTCATTATTGTTTCTACTTTTTCTCGACTCTTACCTGCAAGTTGGATTTTGGATAGGTTGCATTCTTTACTTTGGAAAATCTGCCAGAAGAAGGAGGAGGCTTATCTTTGTTACTTTTTGAAAAATGGAACAGTTTATCTCATTTTTCTGGGAACATTCACTTCCTAGTTTGAATTTAAATCTTTTTTTTAATTGATCTGTTTTGTAAATTTTGGTTGCTATGACAATAAATTGATTCACTTCAAAAGCTATTAACAGCAGCTTGGCTGTTCTGTTTTCTTTGTTGAGAATATTATAATAGGTAAAATGTCAGCAATAACCAAGAAAATTCTAGGGACAGGAAAAAATGGTACAGGAGTTTGGCAAGACATGATATTACTTCTGATTCATTAAACATTATAGAATTTAATTTCTGGTGAATAATTGAAAGATATTGATTCAGGGCGCCTGGGTGGCTCAGTGGGTTAAAGCCTCTGCTTTCGGCTCAGGTCATGATCTCAGCGTCCTGGGATCGAGGCCCGCATCGGGCTTTCTGCTCAGCAGGGAGCCTGCTTCCTCCTCTCCCTGTCTCTCTGCCTGCCTCTCTGCCTACTTGTAATTTCTCTCTCTGTGTCAAATAAATAAATAAAATCTTTAAAAATAATGTTATTTATGAAAGATATTGATTCATTTCATATGAAAAACCAGAAGAGTAGGTTTAAGAATGATAACCTTTCTTTGGCTTTCACCTAATTTCATTCATTATTTCAAATCAATATTTATTGAGCTTCTACTATGAGCCAAGAACTGTGCTAGGTGCTGTAAATAAAAGATGAAAAAGACAAATTTGCCATCCAGTGATGAAGCTATAAACCTGAGTTTTCACAGATCCAACAGAGAAACATTAAGTCCAGAAAATACAGAAACAAAAAACCCCCCAAACATAGTAAAGCTGATACCAGAAGTGTTTCCCCTTCTCTCAGGCAGCATATCATAAAAAAAGGCAAGCACACACCTGAGCACATGACATTGTCTTTGGTCTAATTTTCACTTTCTGAAGTACCATCACCATGGGCCCTCAGGACAACGCCCAGGGGGTCCATTACATACCCTGGCAAGAGGCTATGTCAAGGTATTATCAAAGGACAATTTTTTGCCTGAATTAAAAGTGAGCTTGACTTCGGGACCATTTCAGTTCCAACACTGCCAGTTAATGGCTGTGTTTTAGTTTCCTCATCTGTAAGATAAAAATAATAATTCTTTCCTATAGGGTTGTTATGAAGATTAAAAAGTTACTATTTGTAAAGCCCTTGGAATCACATCAAGCACAACTACACGCTAGGTATTTTCTAAGAGCTTTACAAATAGTAAATGAGGGGTGTGTGTGTGTGTGTTTGGACTAAATAAAATGAACTATATATGCCAATAGTAAGCTCTGAATTGACAGGAGAAACCAAGGGCAGGACACCAAGGGCCTTGCCTTTAGCCTATTTTTTTTACATTAGAATTGCTTTAGAATTTTGAATAAGAATATTCACTGATCTCAAATTTCAGTCCTTCCACACTTCATAGCCCAGGAAACTTACTAATAAGCTATTGAATATATAAAACCAAACAGTAGGAGATAGAAAGATCAATAGAGACATAAGTGATTCAGAAAGTGGAAGGTAGATCCTGGATAATTGGAAGGTGATGGAGGTCAATGAGCTATGAAGTCAGTCCATCTTCCCCCCACGTTAGGAAGGGCAGTGGAAGTGATTTGAAGACTGTGAAGGGATTTTGTCATAATAGGAAGAACAAGGACTCTGCAGTGTTGTAGGTCTGAGCTTTAATACTGAATTTGCCGATTATTAGTTATTTGAACGTGAAAAATATTTTAAGTTCTCTTAAATCGTCGGCATCCTCATCCATGAAATGGGCATTCAAATGGGATTAACTGACATCAAGTTCTTATAATGGTCTTGGCACAACATAGGTGTTTAAGGAACCGTAAACTGTTAATCTTATTTCTATGAGTCTAACCCATCTGGATTTCTAAACTGAATGAGATTTTAAAATTTTAATATTTAAGAGTGGAGAACTAAGTTATATAAGTAATATATAAGTGGTTTCTTTTTCTTAGCCAAACATACCAGTTTTCAGATTTAGGTTTAAAAATCACCAGCAACCTGGGTGAGGTTAGAAGTCTATAAACCGGGCGCCTGGGTGGCTCAGTGGGTTAAAGCCTCTGCCTTCGGCTCAGGTCATGATCCCAGGGTCTTGGGATCGAGGCCCGCATCGGGCTATCTGCTCAGCGGAGAGCCCGCCTCCTCCTCTCTCTCTGCCTGCCTCTCTGCCTACTTGTGATATCTCTCTGTCAAATAAAAATTAAAAAAAAAAAATTAAAAAAAAAACTAAAAAAAAAAAGAAGTCTATACACCTTCATTATCACATTTTGCTGACTGTAGCATACCACTCATATGTAGATGCAGAGAGTTGGACTAATCTAGCGTCCAGGAAGACATTTTTCTAAAATGAATTCTGTGAAAATCTCTCTCTCTCTCTTTTCTTTTTTTGTTCTTACTGGACTGTGAGCTGACCAAAGGAGCATCTCCTAAAAGTTAGAGTGGTCTGTTTTTATACAGTGGGAGTACAAAGCTTCAGGAAAGCTCCTAATCATTTCTACAGCTACTACATAGCTTCGAGGGTATTTATTTTCTGTCTGTGTGTGTATATGTGCGTGCGTGTGTGTGTGTGTGTGTGTGTATACATACTCATGCATATATGTACATGTATAATGACATTTATTATATGTATTTAAATCCACTATTATTACTTCCTATTCAATACTCAAATGAACACCTATTGTAGCTACTTCAAAGCCAACAATGAAAATTGGTTTTGCCTCTATCTCAGTATCAGAATCCACTTGTGTCCATGGTTCGCTAGAGTCAACTGGATTTTCAACTCCTTGAAGGCAGCACCTTACCTTGTTTGGATAGATTGCAAAGGATGTGCCAGAGTGATGAGCATGTAACAAGTGTTTCGAAGCCTGCTGTTTTTAGGGGCTTTATGTTTTTGTAAGTTTCGTAAGTAGATGGACGATGCCTCCCCACCGTGCTCCACTAACGCCTCACCTTCTCCCCATCTATTCTTTTTTGACTGACACGGCAAGTTTTTTTCTAAATCAATAGCAAACAGTAGCATTTGGTCTAACCCAAATGTGCTATCACAAATTATACATTAGTGGAAGCCCAACTACTAAAGTTTTACCAGACCCAATCTCTATCTCATTTTTTCTACCGTTCCCAGGTTTATTGGTCTTATTTTTGGTAAGGATGAGCCCTTCCACTGCAAGGGAAATTATCTTAAAAATGACCTTCCCAAAAGACCGAAATACCAGCGTATGTAAAGAATATGCCTGTAAACAGTAATGGTTTCACATTGTTCTTAACTTTATAGAAAGCATCATCGTGTTCCTTAGCATGAGGAAAAGTAATACTTTAAATCTTTCAAATGCGATAATAAGAGGCTGTAGTGCTTTAGGAAATTGGAATCTGGAAGTCACAGGATGGGTCAAGAGACCAGTTCCTCCTCTAAGGAGCCTGAGTAGAAAGAAAAATAGCTGCATTGTGCTAGAGGTCTAATGAGACACCATCACCACGGGCTCTCCTGCTGAACTCCCACATCACTTACTGAATGCTTTGAAAAAACTCACACTTTTAGGTAATTTTACAGCTGTGAATTGGCAAATTGGCAAGAGTCCTGAATAGCCTTGAATTTAAGGCTGAAAAAGGAGGGGAAAAAAGGATATTTTATCAGGTCTTATAAACTTATTTGGATTTTCCTTAGAGACTAGACCATCACAAAACACCCATTTTGATTTTGAATATGTGTCTTACAAACCTCCATGAGACCACTGAATTCTTATCTATTTATATGCAGACAGACACATGTGCATGCACATGCACGCATGTGAAGTCTCTGCAGGTGCAAAAGTTGAATGTTTTAGCTGATTTAGGGTCCTTGCGAAATTACTTAAAATGGTTATAAACACCTGACATATATTTATTGGCTTGTATTCCCTACGTGGCCTTTTTTTCTCAGAATAAAAAAGCTTTAAAAAAATTAGCTTCGGGTTGGAACACTCCCCTCCCCCAACTTTGGTATTGCTTTTTTTGTTTGTGTTTTTGAGGTTGAGGGTTATCTATGACTCATTGGCAAGCTCCAGTTCAATCAATTTAGAAGGAACTTTTAGGGCTGAGTTATTTTTAAATGCCTGAAAATGAGGGAGCTGTAAATGGAAATCTAATCACAGCTTAACCTGTAGTCATGCAAACAGTCAACTATGAAATCAAATGAGTTTCCAACCCTCTTAACCCATTAATGGTTACTGACTAGCTGTGTTGCCCAAACATCATCATTCAAAGAGCAGGAAAAGGAAAAGGCACGTATCTGGAGGGGGGTGTAGTGGATAGGAAGGGAGGGGTGCAGCGGATGCCAAGAAGGAAATGTCTAGGAGACAACAATTTCCTCATAGACACAAGCATGCAAGCTTACATAAGCATATAGCTTCCTCAGTTTCGCATCGTTCATGGTGTCTTACGAAAGCCTTTCCTGATAAATATCAAGCAAAGGACTGCGTAGCTCTTGTGAAACTGCATCGGATTTTGAATACTAACCATTTCAGGAGTTCAGCCTCTGCCCTCCTCTTGATGGGACTTGCTGAAAAGCACAGTCCCAGATTTCTTTGGAGTTTTGGGTCCATTTGAAAAACATACAACCTCAGCTGGCTCTCTCCCCAGTAACCTCCCAGGACCTTCCTTTCCTTTGCAGTTTTTCACCTACATTCCACCTCCCTTTTCCTCGCCTTTGGATTAAATCTTGTTTTTTGTTTCTACCACTTCTAAGGATCTCCCGCTCATAGGCTCAGCTCCACTTTGATTCTATTACTATCTATCCTTAGAGCTACACCCATAAACAACAGAAGAAGTACCCAGAAAGGCTACTTTGGGGACGAAACAATTGTCTGAGCACCTAAAGATTCAAATTAGTGAAGAGTAGACGTGAAAAAGGACAGTCATGCATGTGTGTCTTTCTCTCTCTCACACACACATGTAAATGTCAATGCACGTGGTTCATAGAAATGTGTTCATTTTCTTGCAATTTTGAATTTAGTTCTCTTCAGAGAAGCAGCTATTCCTGCATGATGGCAAACACACCAAGTATAGCAAAAAAAAAAAAAAAAAAAAGTCTGGGATTGCTGAATGAATATTCTGTACCCTGTTAAATTAACTCTCCTTTCTTACCTCCTGAGTTGCCACCCCAACTAATCTGAACCTAGACTGATGTAAAAACCTGCATGAATAAGGAAAGTCTAGTTTGGCATTCAATGAAAGCCACGCTTGACTATTTCATCTCTTGGTAGAAAAAGGCAAGCTTGATTAATGTCGCTTTAGTGCCAAATGGTAATTACCCCCAAATGATTTCCTGGGGTTGCACCAAGCCTCTTTTATGAACATTTACCTCCAAAGTCAGAGTAGGACTGAGAGAAAAAAGAGTCTCTCTTTTTCTTACACACACGCACACACACACACACACGCTCATAAAGATGAAAAATAAAAAACCAAGGCAAACTTTTTTTCTTTTCTTTGTTAGATGTGGAACCTTGAGTAATGCATCTTTCCCTGTGTGCTCGAAAAGAAAGGTGAGCTGAGGAGACGGGAAGACGGCTCCTTGGGGCAATTTACCCAACCTGCACATATTTAGCACACAAAGTGGCCTGTTCTTCAGCTATCATCCTGGTTTCTGAGCTGTAACACACTCCGGGAAAGGAAGAGTATCTTGGTTTTGAAAAGGTGGCATTTGAATGGAAAAAATAAAACTCCTGCTTCTCACGGTTGTCATTGTTCCTTTACCTAAGACCCTACTTGCCATTGTGCTCTTAACCATTGTGAAGACTGCCACCTCCACACCACCAAAGAAGTGTTTGCTGGAATAGAATGAAATTTGCCTGTCATAGTATGTGCAACTCTCATCTCGTAAGTCGATATGAGTAATGCTTAAGGTCTTATGTGGCCCTCCTTTGTGATACGTTATCACAGTATTTAAATAAGTCAGTGGTTGGTTCGTACTCTAAACTGTATTTCAGAGGATCCCAAAGTCCTTTCAAAATACTGTGTATGTGCAACCAAGTACATTGTCCTGAGTTTTTAACATTTGTGATAGTTAGAAGTTGCTTTGTCATTAATATCCATCAAAGAGAGGACATTTGGCTGAAAATGAAGAAAAGATTTATTAAATTTAGTTTCAGTTCCATTCATGGGACTAAAATATATGTAGGAATATGAAAAAGACTAATGTCTCTATGTTAAAGAAATCGATTTCCAGGGTGCCAAGTGGAAAAGTGTAATTGAAATTGACCCATTAAATGATTACATTATTTGTGTACCAAATCTAATATATTTCACAAAACTATAGAGCTGTTTCAGTAACTACCTGCCAAACTGTATATATTGTTCCTAATTAAGTTTTATAAATGTACTTATAGAAATGTGAGGTTGCAGAATTATCCATGTAATATGTCTCTACATTTATGAAACCTATTCCAGAAAATTAAGACAAGGCAGTGCATTTCTAATCTCATGACTATTTCATGACTAGTGAAAGCTATAATAAACAAGGTGACAAAATGAATATTCAAGGGAAGGTTCCCAGTTAAATTCTGAAACATTCTTAGAAATACATCATACCTTCTAGCATTGCTCCTGGAAAATCACATTGTAGAAAACATTTGACCTTTCAAAATGTGTTTAAAACCCATTTTATGAGTACCTACTATGTGCCAGACACATGCATTTTCACATAAGCAATTTTCTTTAATCCTGGTAATTCCTCAGTGAAACAATTTCCATTATTCCTATTTGGTTGGTGAGAGATGATGGGCCACTCAATTAAGGTGCAAAATACTTAATTTTATGGCTGCTTTTAATCTTTTTCTCCACTTTCATCATCTGATTGATTGCATGTTTCTGAGGGGCAGGAATAATGCCCAATTTGCCTTTGTATTTAAAGAATGAAAGAAAAATGTGTTGTTTTTCAAATGATGTAAAGGTCCCTTCCCCCTTTGGCTTTTGTTATGTTTACACCTCAGTTTCACTGAAAACAAATACTCAGAGACTCTAAGATATCGTACATTTTTTTCAGTTTACCAAACAGAAGTATATTTTTTAAAAAAGGACAAATACTACAGGATTTTCTTTAGAGGAAAATACATTCTCCTTCATGTAAGATAATGTTACTGTCTAAATTTACTTTTTAAAAATTATTGAGTATAATACCTGCATGAGATATAATTTTAAGTACATAGAGAGGTGAATAAGGCAAAGTTCTCAAGGAGTTCTAGAAAATTGTGAAAGAGGCTGTTTTTCACCCTCTTCCTGGTGCTTCTATTCCCTCTCGTCCCAAGGGTTTGTTCTATACCAAGGACTATCTTTCCTGGGGAGAATTAAACACTCCTTGTTAATCACTGGGACAGGACCAAAGAGTGATCCTTTAATTTGATGAAGTGACATAGGTAAGGACCTGCTCTAGGAATCGGTCTCTTCTGCCCTAGTATTAAAACCACTGAAAGATCAATCTGGCTAGAGACTGCAGGGTCTCCGGAGCAAAGATAAAGGCAAAAAGCAAGTCAGGGAAGCACTTGCCCTCTACTAGGTCAAATGTCTAAGTGATATGTGGGGAAATTTACAGCAGGGACTTCGGGGTTGGGGATACATTGAAATCCAAGAGGGCAGATGGTGCCCTGCAATTGACTTGGCTCTAGTTTGTAACTCCACGGCTCCAGTAAATAGGTCAGAGTCTAGTCCTGAGCTGTGGAAAATGGCAAGTTTAGTTCCCAGACCTCGAGTAAATGGTTTGCTAAGAAGTTTACCAAGAGAGGAATTAAGCACAGACAGTAGTCCGGGTATAACTGCGATGAAAGTTGGTGCTGAACTAGTTAAAATGGTGATAGTCCTTCCCAAATCATAGCTAGTTGGTCGCTTTTCATGTCCATCTCCTTAAGTTAAGGACTGGTTCTAAAACAGTGAATGGGGTGAAACCCACAGAGTAGTTTATCGGCTTTCTATTGCCATATTAATGCTCTATGTCAGATCACCCCCAGACTAAGAGGCTTTAAAAAATAAGCCCTTGTTATTGTTTGCGAGTTTGTGGTTCTGTGAATCTGGGTCAGGTTTGGCTGATCTCAGCTGAGGAAGATCTTTTGAGGCATAGGCTTGGAACTGGCACGTTGTCACTTCTCTCTCATTCTATGGTCCAAAGTCACAAGGACAGGTTAGATTCAAGAGGGGCAGGGAATGGACTCCATCTTTTTTTTTTTTTTTTTAAGAGATCGAGTGAGCAAGTGAGAGAATGAGGAGAAAGTGAGAGAGCACAGAGGAAGGAGAAGGAAGCACTCCCCACCAAGCAGAGAGCCCGATTCAGGGCTCAATCCCAGGACCCCAAGATCATGACCCCAGCCAAAGGCTTAACCTGCTGAGACACCCAGGTGCCCCTGGACTCGATCTTTTGATGGCAGGCATTGCAAAAGGCACGGATCTAGGGGAAGAGTAAAGAACCATGACCATTTTGCAACCCCCACACTTTGGGCTCCCAAACTTCAATTATTAAGAAGAAGAGATGCAGAGTCTAGGAGTCAAGTGGGGCCAGGTGGGGCTGGGCTCTTCTCCCACTACCAGCTGTGAAGATTTCCTTTCTTTCAGAATGTCCCTCTCAGCTTGTTGATAAGGGACGAGCCTCTGGCAATGGTAACTCTCCCTAGGGCTTGAATAACCAGTAGCGTGCTTTCACAGGCTAGTCCTCATAAGGCAGTTTTAATTGCAGCCGCTTATAGAAAGCTTCTTCACCTGTAAAACATGGTTCATTATAGTACCTACCTCACGTGAGTCTCGAGGGGATGAAATGAGTTAAGAGAAAGATGTAGCAAGATCTTACACGTAATATGTGGTTAACAAGTGTTAGTTGTTTTATCATTAGTTTCATGAATGTTACTATTTGCCCTTGTTAACCTGAACAGATGAAATAACTGCAGGCAATACTGAACATTGAGGGGTATAGGGCATTTAAAACTAAGACAATCTTCTTTTGCATAAGACAGCTTTGAGCAAGACAATCAATTTGTTTTGGGGTCTTTTTGTTTTGTTTTGTTTTTCTTTTTCCTTTTGTTTTTGTTTTTTTACTAGTAAGGGTGACAAATTTGTGCCAATTGTCTGTAGTTTTTGGGGGAGCCCAGCTTGAAAATCATTGCTCTAAGATTCCACCAAGCACAAATTCAAGTGCCCATGAGGCCTGGCTGGTAACAGGAGCAAAGCCAGTAGGGTGAGAATCAGCAGGGAGCCGGCGCTGTGCTGAGCTGGGGAGCCATCTACGTGGAAGGAGGCCACTCTCAGATAGAAGGTGGTTTTGACAGGCGGTGGAAGGAGACAAGAAGCATTTCTTGGGATTGCAGCTTTTCCAGAGGTAGTGACCTTCGGTTGAAGAAATAGAAAATAAACATGATTCAGTAGTGAGATAAGATTCTAGACACTCTTGAATCTGACACTGAAATCCTAGTAGAAAAATTTGGATTCACCATAGTGATACTGATTCAATGGTAATGGTAACAATGAATGACATCGTTACAAAATGACATTTGTTTCTCTCAACAGTACCCTTCCAGGGGAAAGTGAATCTGGGACGTATGCATTTCAGTCTATGCGTGCAGACAGAACTGAAACGTTTAACATCATCTGCATCCTGGGAAGTCCCTGCATACAAATTGTTGTCCTTTTGTGGCACGTCTGGATATATTCCTGGATATTCCTCTGGTTTGAAAACTTGATCTCCGTAAGGGTGTGTCATCTTTCTGCAGCCATCTCATGAATACCAATGCACTCTGGCTCTCTTCTACAATGCCCCCTCCCAGGACCAACCTACAAATTTAGCTTAAAAGCCTCAACCACTTCTTCCTTCCTCGTTTGGTGGATTTCATCTCACCCTTCTGATGAATCTCCTTAGGGTCCTTAAATTTCTCCTGTAGGTGTTACTCTAGAGTTCCTCTTACTTCTTCTCTATTAAGTGGGACTTGGCAGTGGTTCTAGACAACAGGTTTATGAGAATGTATATTTTAAGCCACAGGAGATTAATTTTCCTTCCAAATGCTAATTCTGCCCATAAAAGCACTAAGCTTCTCTCCACTTATGTCTTCATCAGCCCCTGTCTCTGTAAACCACTGGTCACTTTCAGATATCCGGCTTCATCCTGCCTGGTTCATAGTAGGGGTTCCATAGTGACACTCTGACTCATTCTCTGGGGTTGACTGACCCAAAGAATGCATATTGGAGAGAGAGGCTGACTTCAAAGGGGAGTCTTCTCAAACTGGACATATCCCCGGAGAGAGGCATGTTTGGCCGCTGAAGAGAAGGGCAATGCTTTCTTCTGACCTGGAAGCCAGGGTCCAAGTGAACCTCTACAACCTCACACAAAAATTCTTCTCCACACCCTCTCCTCTGCTACAACTTTAGCTCAGGTTCCTCTTCAGAAAGCAGATTTGAGGACAACAGCTCAAGGTCTGTGTGGCAGATCACAACAAGAGAATTCTGTTGTAAGTAAAGGATTTCACTTCTCTACACCTCTCTTTCTACATAGAGGGGTGGATTCCCACTAAATGATTACAAGCATCTTTTAGCACTGAGCTTCTAGTCATCGATGTCAGGTGATAGGGAGCCAGAGAAGGTTCTCGAGCCACATAAATTGTTACGAAGATGTATGGATGGGACCGAAATGCTTCCACCAAACACGATTATTAGTAGATCAAACCATTATCGCCCTTCCACATCTTCTCGTCAAAGACGGTCACACAAATGGGGAAACTTGATTTGCTATATCAGTATCTTTCATTCCTCCAGACAGATCTAACCTATGTCAGAAGGTTAGTAGTGAGCACAGAAAAAGAGGAGGAACATCTAATATTAGATACACTGAATTGTTAAAGAAATCCAGATAAGAAATTATGAGGCCTCTGTTTCAAGATAATTACTATACTGCTAATGGGACCAGAAATCTATTGAATCCTTTGATTTTTAGCTCTGTGTATTCATCCTCATGCTAGGGATGGCCTTCTAGCCCATCTGGAGAGGACGTACTGACTTCCAAAAGCTCCTTCCTTTTGGACAGTGCTTAAGCAGGCACTGCCAATGTTTGCTCTATGACTCTCCCATTGTGTCGTTCTTTCCTGACTGAATCTTTATGAGCTGATATTTTATTTTTCAGATATTTTTGTTTATTCAAACAGGACCCAGTCCAGTCTGCCTGACTTGTGAATCACTTGTTCTTTCTGGAGTGACTTAACACATCGCTGCTTTGCTCCATCATTGATATGACTTCTGATTTCTCAATGGGAAATCTAATTTCCCCCTTTTCCTAGTGCGTGGGAGGTGAAAACCTCACTGAATTCCCACAACTAACAAGAAACTTACAGAGACTTTCATTTTTAGTCTTGGCTTGACTTGTACATAATCTTATATGAAGAAATTAGGATGTATTTCAACATTATGTTCTACTTCCAGAAAGCTCTGCAAGATTTTATTAGAACCATATTCTATTAGGCTCTCCTTTCTCAGTTGTGGCAAAAATTCCTTACATTAATAATCAGCTCCCCACACCCTACTGCACTCCGTATTACTTATTCAATGAGCTACCTATTTACTCTACGAGGGCATGCATTTTTTTTTTTATTTTATCCCCAGATCCATGGGGCATCAAAATCACTGTGCCATGATGTTGAAAGCAGACTTTACATCTGATGTATCTCCAATCTCACTCCTCCTCTCTGCTTTTCCTCCTACTTCCCGTCCTACCTCTTGGTAAAATGGCATGTAATTTTGCCCCAAAGTATGTGTATAGCAACGTGCCCTTCTTTGAAAATATTATTTTGCTTTAAAAGATACCATTTTACACTTATGTATTTAATAAGAATTGCTTGAATGTTTGATGAAAGAAATGTCATAGCTTGCCTAACGAATTGTTTCAAATTTTTAACACCCAACACTCTCTATATCTTCTTTAAATCTAAATTGACCTTTATCTAGATCTTTCTTCCAACACAGTATTGACTTGCCATCAACACCGCACAATCTCTCTTTGGCAGAAGTCGTCAGCTTTCCTGAATTTACCCAGATGATGGTTTGCTATTTTTGTAAGAGAACACTGCCATTTTGCCAAAAGTCTTCTGTCTTGCAGGAACTGGCTGGCAGTGCTGTTTTCTTGGGCTACAAATAGGGCAACAGCTGTCCCTTCCATACCAGACTGTGGATATGAGGTTGCCAGAGAGGCATTGTTCTAGAAACTGAGACACCGTGATAATCAGCTCAGCCATCCAGGTGAAATTAAGTATTTTTATCTTTTGGAATGACAAAAAAATTAGGACCAAGAATTAGTATTGTTTAATTTGGGATAACTTTTGCTACGCTTTTGAAGTCCACTGGTTTGAATTCTAGTTAGTACCATGCACAATGGCAACGTTGTGTAGGGGGAAAAAAAACCAACTCTGGATTCAAAATGAGGATTTTGCCCTTGGGATTTGGTCCTTATCTGCCTTTGCTGGGAAATATTCTAATTTCCTTTTTGAGGACTTGATTTTACTATATATGAAATGAGCCTATTGTATAAGATGATATTTGTTTTTTTATTCTAAAATTATCTGTGAACATGTATCTCTAGTTTTAAAAAAGGACAATCTTTTAAGGGAGTGCTCTGTTTGTTTTCTGTGTGCTTCAAAATTTTCAGAGTAAGTATTTACTAAGCCAGTAAATCGACCTTATACATTTCCAGGCCTAATTTACTGGATGAAAGGATCAAGTATTATTAGAGGAGTTTTCAATCATATTTTACCTTGCCATTCCCTCCGAGTTTTTCATTTTGTCTGGAACAGCAGTTATAAGCTCAGTGTGGGGAATCTCCTTCCAGCCAAGGCAACTGTCTCCTTGAACTGATGCCTCTGTGTTCTCTCTTTCTCTCTGCCTCTAGGTCTCTGTCTCTGTTTCTCTCTCCCACCTAACTTCCCTATCTGTTCTGTAATTAGCAATTTGGAAGAATGAATCTTCAGGGTCCTAATCAACACACTTTATTATACAATTTAACTATTTAAAAGGCCATTTGAGTTTTTCTAGTAGTACACAGTTGTGAACTCCATGGAAATGAACAAAAATTAAGTCTTTTTCACAGATGGATTCCTCATTTTCCTTTGTGTCGGCAAAAATCTCAACTAGGCTTCCTTGCCTCGCTTACAGTGTTTCTGCCTCAAAAACAGTGCCTTTCCCAAGCCACTCCTCCATCCCCATGCTTAAGAGTCAAGATCATGGTCTCTCTCTGGCACTGATGATTGTTCTCTCTAGTTATATGAGTTTTGCTTTAGCACAAAACAGCATAAATCATTTATTTGTTCTGCGTGAGAGAGGAAAGGAGAAAGTGTAGAGTTAAAAAAATGATTTTCAAGAGCCCATGAGATGTGGTCTTTGATTATAGAAGATTTTTGCTGACTCAAGCCCAAGGAATATGGAAAATAATAATTAGCCCATAGTAAAGCTACTTGAGGGCTTTTTGAAGAGTTAAACTGTGGTATTATTTATAGACAAAAAAGGTAATATTTTCTGTGTTTTCTCGCCTCCGTTTGTCTTGTTGCTTTTACACATTACATGTTATAATGTAATCTGTGAGATAGAAACAATACCGGGAGTCCTAATTAAATTAAAAGTAATTACCAGTTGTACAGATAGGGCTTTCAATTGAGCAGCAGGAAGTTGATATTTTGTCATCCCCAGTTTATCTCCAGGCACTGAGCACGATTCTTTGTACCAGTTATTAATGGCATTTTCTCAACGGTCATGAAGAGTGTGGGAAATAGGGAATGAGGAAGAGAACAAAGGAAGAGAGGAATTAGAGGACAGTCGGAGGGAGACAGAGACAGAGAGGAATCTTGCTGTTGCTGTTCTTCAACTAGGATCCGGGGGAATTTTTCATGCATTGAGGGACCTACTGCCATCCTTCCCTCACCTGTGAGAGAAATATTTGCCCAGCCCACATTCGTAGCGTATCCTAATTTTTCTTGACCACGAACAGAATTTAAAAAAGAGAACCTCAAACATTCTGTGCTCAAGGTCTGCTTATGATGTGACAGATTTTCCATTTTCAGAAAGAAAAAAAAATAGTTCCAGCTCCCAACAGGAATTTAATTTGAGAGAGGGAGGGAAATGGCAATATATAAAGATTTCCTACTGTCCAATTTCTTATTCTGCTTTTCAACTGGGCATCCTTTAACAATTGGAAGCAATGCCATTCTCCCACCAGGAAACACAGTGCGGGCTTTTAAAGAGCATTTACAGGGTGATGTCCGTTTGATTGACCGTTATCTTGCTGGCATGCTGCTGCTACAAATATGAGCAATTATTGGGAAAGCAGTCAAATTAAATTTTCATAACTATAAAACTGCATTTTACCTTAGGGGCACAGCTTCCTTCCTATTTCTACAATCTATTTTCTATGCTTTATATTAAATCTAAACAAATGAATGTTTACCAACATTAATATTTTAACATAGTATGCCAGTCTGTGCCCTCCCTCCAACAACTTTTTCATCTGTCTAGGACTGTTCTATAAGAGATGTAACTTTTTTAGTATAATATGGCTCATTTTGGATTGGTTATTCTTAATGGGTTCTTTCCTATCCGCCCAAAATATACCTTGGCTAATCCTTGCCTTTAATAATCAAAATCAACAAGTGGCTTATATGAAATCAAATTTGCTTTTCTTAGGTCATCCTTATCAAGGTATTAAAGCCTGGTTACCTCAACAGGTCCATCCAACATAAGGATGGCAAATGTTCTAAACGGCAGGTAGGAGGCTATGTTCCCTTCCCATACTCATGGCTGACATTGTCAAATGATTATAGCACAGTTCATCATTGAGACCAGATATTGGCTTTTGGCAGTGATTTGAACTGATCTGAGCTGACACCGAAAGTGAGCCTTATTTTGCTATCCCTATGGTAAATGGCTTTATCTTTTTTGTGCTTTCTGCCCTGGGCAGATATGGGCATCTTCCCATATCTCTCCATCTTAAGCCATACTGGGGGACACAGCCTCACAAGATATTGCTCTTACCTGAATCACTTAAACTGTTCCTCCCAAGTTGACCTGTCCTTCAGACCTAGCTCAAATCCTGTCTCTCACAAAAAGTGAAATTTTCTGGGTGCCTGGGTGGCTCAATGGGTTAAAGCCTCTGCCTTCAGCTCAGGTCATGATCTCAGGGTCCTGGGATCGAGGCCCACATCAGGCTCCCTGCTTGCAGGCTCCCTTGCCAAGCAAGGAGACTGCTTCCTCCTCTCTCTCTGCCTGCCTCTCTGCCTACTTGTGATCTCTCTCTCTGTCAAATAAATAAATAAAATCTTTAAAAAAAAAGTGAAATTTTCCTTTCTTTGATGATCATGACCTTTTGCTAGACTGATCATAAGTTTCAGTTACTTTGGATAACCCCAGATTTGCATGTTGTCTTTGCCTTTTGTCTGGCTAGTGTCACTTTTTCCTCTCAAAGGTGTTTCAGTTCAAACAATATATCACATGATCTCCTTATTTATAGCCTTATATTTAGCTTTTAATAATCTCCCATTTTGTATGGATCTAATTATTTTGGAATTAACATTCCCCACTAGATGAACTACTTTTGTATCCTGTGTCTGAAACTAGGCTAGGCACAAAGAACATTCCTCATAAGTCACTGATGTCAGAATACTGGTAAAATCTCAGTCCATGGTCAGAAAGCATTTCTTAGATGTGCTTGAGGAGCTCTAGTTGTGAGGGGCTTCCTAGGCTCTGCCAGGATGTATGGGCTTGTTCTTGGTTACTGATCTGTAGTTTGTATCCCTGTGCCCTCCTGGGAGTGATCTCTTTGGCAGCAACTTCTCTTGTCAAGTTATAGGAGTTTCTTTTTCTTTTTTTTTTTTTTTAAAGATTTTATTTATTTATTTCACAGAGGGAGAGAGATCACAAGGAGGCAGAGAGGCAGGCAGAGAGAGAGGGGGAAGCAGGCTCCCTGCTGAGCAGGGAGCCCGATGCGGGCCTCGATCCCAGGACCCTGAGATCATGACCTGAGCCCAAAGCAGAGGCTTTAACCCACTGAGCCACCCAGGCGCCCAAGTTATAGGAGTTTCTGATGGATGGTAAAGTTGCTTGTATTGGCCTTCCCTGACAATCCAGAAACCCATGTCATCCCTGATCACCTTTATTATTGCAAATATATCACCTCCCTACATACCCCATTGTTTCCTTACCTTTCAAAGTGGCTCTAGAATACATATATTATTTAGTGCACATGGATATTCTTTTGGCCAAAGTGAAAGTTAATCTGTGTTAATGCTCAAATGATATCGTGTGTTAATTTTGTAGAATTTCATAATACTAGAGCAAGAAAAGAAGTACATCCCTAGAGATATAATTTAGACTAGCCTCTCGTTTATAGAGGTTAAAGGTTTGAAAATTCTGTATTTGAGCATATATCATATGCACATAAAACCAAGCAGATTAAAATTAGAATATTTCCCGGTTCATACTTGATTTCTGAAAGATGAAATTTTGGTTTCAGAAAAGGAAAAATCTTTCTAGGAAACATCCAGGGGAAAGGAAGAAGTGATATATTCTCAAGAATGTCTATATAGAGCTGCTGAATGTGATGGGGCATTTATAGACCAACTCAATAACTTCATTCATCATCAATAAATATTAATAGTGAGTATGAAAAGTTGAAGATTTACTCATGACTGTGACCTTGAACTTGTTGCAAGATTACCTTGTTTGGCACGACTGTTATCATCCTCTTACTTCAGCTTCCGCTCTGTTTTCAAAAGGCAAGAAAAAGGAGGGAAGAGGGGCACCTGGGTGGCTCAGTCAGTTGAATGTCTGACTCTTGATCTCAGCTCAGGTCTTGATCTCAGGATCGTGAGCTCAAGCCTCGCACTGGGCTCCACACTGGGTGTGGAGCCTAAATTAAAAAAAAAAAATGAAAAAGTAGGGGAGAGAAATAAATACTTAAACTCTTTATTATCAGTACAAAATTATGTGAAATGTTGTTTGGAATATAGAATGGCAAGAAATTAGATAAAGATTATTTAACTACTCACTCTCAGGCATAGTGTCCCAATCCATGCAATATACCACTTTCAAGTTATTAAAAAATGAGGGAGGATAAAATATTTATGTCGGGGGCTAGCTACATGATTTTTTTATATTAGAGACTACCTGCGCAAAAGAACGAAGTAAAATATGTTGGCTTTCCTAAAAATTATTCACTCTTTTTCACTCATTCCATCCTAACATTAGCTTCATGATGATTTTCTCAATTTTTTTTCTGTATCAAAACTTTCATATCAAAGTGCTGTCCAAAGTGAATGTCACCCTGGTCACCAAGGGAAGGACTTCTCGAAATATCTGCTAATCTTAAACATTTATACAGACTGAAATGGCTTTAGTGAGTGGGAAGAAACAAAAGAAAGAATTGTAAGAAATGATTCATACCTTCCCAATGGTAAAATTTGGGCAGTAATGGACTGAACATCCATGTTTCTCAAGGGATTTGGTCCTACAATTTCAGGCAGTGAATGACATTTTTGAATCCTTTCCAATGGCTGCCCACCTTTCTTGGCCACATAGAACTGGGCTAGGCAAATAATCGACAGCATTTTTTATCTCTCTCTGCTAAGCGTTACAGTAGGTACTTTGGGGAAGGATGCCAGCTGTCTATATGGTGCATTGATATGGCTGCATACGCTATTCTTGTTCTCAACTTATTCTCAAAGGTCTTCTTTCTCAGGAGAACAACTGGATGAGCTTCCTCTTCTTTCAGCAAAATGATGCCAAATATTGGTTTCTGAAACTGGCCCCCTGATACATGTCTTTGTTTCCTGAGAGACCCAGGCTTCACCCACCTAGGAAAGACCACAATACACCTCATTGCTTCATTATTGAGTTGCCAATTGATGCTCAGGATTTTCCAGTATGATTACCCACAAAGACAACCATGCTAAGTGCTCCTTTTAGCATCATTTCCTTTTCTTTCTTCTTTTTTTCTTTTAGATTTATTTATTTTAGAGAGAGAACATGCAAGGAGGAGGGGCAGAGAGAGACAGGGAAAGAAAACCTCAAGCAGACTCCCTACTGAGCACAGAGCCTGACGTGGGGCTTGATCCCAGGACCATGAGATCATGACCTGAGCTGAAATCAAGAGTTGGACTGACTGAGATACCCAGGTGTCCCAGTATCATTTTCTTAATTACACCTTTTGAAAGAATTTATTGAATTCTGATTCAGGGTGTACATTTAACTCTACATTTAAGATGAGCCATGTTTACTTAAAATGATTCAGTGATTAACCTTGAAGTTTCTCCTTTTTTTTTTTTTAAGATTTTATTTATTTATTTCACAGCGGGAGAGAGATCACAAGGAAGCAGAGAGGCAGGCAGAGAGAGAGGGGAAGCAGGCTCCCTGCTGAGCAGAGAGCCCGATGCGGGCCTCGATCCCAGGACCCTGAGATCATGACCTGAGCCGAAAGCAGAGGCTTTAACCCACTGAGCCACCCAGGCGCCCGAAGTTTCTCCTTTATTTAGTTGTTCATTTATTTATTCATTTAATCTGTCATTTAGTCAAAATTTTATGCATATTTATTAGCTGGCAAGTTTTGTGCTTATTGTTGGGGTACAAGAAAAGAAGACAATCATCAGGTTCCCTGACCTAATGAGATATAAATACAGGATGGGAGGATCTTTGTTACACAGTGACTTTTGACTTTTAATTACATTATATGGTTATTTCAATTCATTCAGCATGTATGAGGTTGACTACAAGATCATAGCGCTAGATAGAGCATTGAATGCTTGAAAGAAATGTAGTATGGCTCTTGCCTCCCAGGTGGTCACAATGTGGCCTCAGATTCAAGCATATTGAAACTGGGCAGACATTATAGTAATAAATAAAGTAATGTGTGAGTTAGGGGAAAGAGAGAGCCAGAGTGAGAAAATGGGCTAGAGTGGAGGAGAGAGAGAAAAGAGCACACATTGAAGAAAAGGATGGAAGGGAAAGGGGAGATACTGCAAGTCCTTCCTGACAGTTTCAAACAAACAAACAAACAAACAAACAAACAAACAAACCACCTATATGTTAAAGTAAGCAAGTAAGATCATTATCTAAGAACAGTAAGAAAAATTGCCTTAGGTAGACAGTTCAATCCAGAAATGTAAGTAAAGTCCATGCTAGTAAGGATTTTAAGTGACGGGTTGAACGGGTGGTCTATTAAGGCTCATGCAGAAGAGACTGACAGTTTTCTGGGAAAGGAGTGACACTGGTTTGATTGGCTTCACAAAATAATGTCCGTGGCAATACTTAAGATGTATTGGAAAGGAAAGAGCCTGGATACCACTTAAAGAAACACCACAGTTTGGGTGAGAGAGAACGAGGACTCCAAATAGGGCAGAGGAAGTGAAAATTGAAAGGAGAGAGCCTACAGAAAGTGAATGGAGGCAAAACCTAGAGCTTTCTGATCAGATGGTGATGGTAGGGGTGGATCTTTATTGCTTGTGAGTAAACTAAGGCAGAACCTCAAAGGGGCTTTTTCCTACACCTGTATTGTCCTGCTGGGCCACAGGCTGGATTTTGCAAATAGTAAGTTTTTGATGCCCTTCTAAGAGAGCTGTTTCAGAAAGTGGCAGAACCAACACCACGACTATAATGAGTTGATGCCCACGTAGAAAAGAGAAATTTGAATCATTGAGTAAAGTCAATTCAATCTGTCAATTAGAGGATTAAAAACTGACTCCCCAAATTAGATTTCTTCAAAAACAGATTTCTTCTTCATTGCTTAGTTGGAGCCAATTGAATGTCTCTTTGATGCAAGGAAATATTACAGAAGTATCTTCCTATTTTAATCATATGAGTAACAATTTATTAAGCACTTTGTATGTGCCAGGGACTGCTGGTAGAGGAGTTTCCATGCACAATGGGAATGCAGGTCATATGGCTCACAAAGCAGTTGGTATTTACAAAACAGCAGCAGCTTCCTTTTCTGCTAAAAATTTTAAAAATGAAAAAGGTAGAATCCTGATATCTGATTTCTATGTGGGGTTGTTTTTTTTTTGGTTTTTTTTTGGTTTTTTTTTTTTGTCCATGATTTGTTTAGATGTCTATCATGCAGAAATCCTAATGCTGAAATAGAAAATGAAATAAAATATTCTGCAATTTCTAGTTGGCTACCTGGCTCTTCTGAGCCCTTAGCTTCAAGGATTTTTCAAAATATATTTTTCTGCACCACAGCTCAGAGTTGCTAAATCCAGAAATTGAAACATTCTGAGAACCAAATCATTTCAGGGTAAATCAAAGCTCTTGGAACATTGCCCTAGGATTTTGAAGATAGTGTTTAATGGTGAAAAATGTTCAATATTTTTAAGGAAATTCCAATTATGGAAGGCTGCCCCATTCACATTCCGTACGAGGCAGGGTGTCTGACACAGGGGGTCTTGGTTTGCCCTTCCCTCCTGTGAAAAACCAGGACCCCGTGGGTGAAGGTGAAGGTCTGGCCCCTGGCAGTTCCACCAGCACGTCTACTCTCTCAGCTAACCTTTGTAAGGAAATCTGAGGCTGATGTCTCTTTCCAACTCCACCTTAAATCCTGGAACTAGGTACCTTCCTTTATTTCATTCTGACCAGTTTCTTTTCTGCCTATTATTTTAATGCAGCAACTGTGATGGCTCAAACCTTCTCCAATATCGTGGCTGTGTTTGTTTGTGCTTTGTAGGACTGGTGATAGAAATCAGAAGATGGAAAGAGAAAGAGTGAGCATAGCTACACGAGCCTTAAGACCGGGAGGCATTTTAATATAGAGGAAAGAGCATGAGTTATGGAGTCAGACAGCAATGTGCAGGTCCTGATTGTATAACTTGGGACAAGTTACTTAATGCTTTTGTATCTCAGTTTTATCATCTGTGAAATGGGGATAATAAAATTTCCATCATAGGACATTTTGAGGAATTAAATGAGAGAAGCACATAGAACACATCGCTGGTGATAAATACATGGGAGCGATGCTATTATTAGTAGTAATACTTACAACAGCCTAAGAGTGGAATAAAATAAAGATGAAGCAGGGATGATGGGGAGCCATGGGCAAAAGGCCATTAGCCGCAATGCTTGACAATTCAGAAGATGCTCTTACTCCTCTCTATAAAGTGATGGAGGAATTTGATCATCTCGATTTCACAGGGCTTTTGATTCTCTTAAGGAGATATGCAAGGTCAAGTGAAACCATGTCAACCTGAAATATCCTCTTTCCCCTCTTCCCTTCCAGGTTCCACCCATTTTTCAGAGGCTTTCTGAGTTACCCTTTCCTAAGATGCTATCACCACTGATCTCTTCTAACAAGGACCTTATTTTGTATTGAATTAAGGCGATAAATTCCATACCATCTGGTATATTCTGTCATTGCTTCCTGAAGGTGTAGCTTCCAAATAAGATTAAGATTTCCTTGAGTAGAGAAACTAGCCTTATACTTCTTATAGATCCACTGTAAGACCTTGCCTGGCTGAGCATACAGAGAAGTCCTAAACCAATACTATAATGAAGAGATGTAAAGAGTAATAGCCTTGTTTCTTACACCACAGAAAACCCATTCGGTGGGGACATTTTCTTCCACAATAGATAGTAAATTTTCTCTCAGAAATAGAATAAATATTTACTTTTTCCTTGTTACTTTTCTACCTTGTGGTCTCCCTTTCCTACCCATACACAAAAATTCATAGACTCTTGACTTAGATGGGCTCTTAAAGATTACCTAATTTTCACAACTGGACCACGAGGACCCTGAAAGCCCAGGGATTAATAATCAAGTGAAATATAGTGCCCAAGACTCAGGACTTCCCCCAACTCCCCTCCAGGCTACATATACTCTGCCTTGTTATCTTCTCTTATTTTTCCCCCATCCAAGTCATTCAAGAAATTTACATTTTGCAGTAATGAAACATACGTGTAAGCAGGGATTTCTAATTGGGCTTTATTAAAGTTTGCTGGTGTTTTGTAGAGAATTTTGCATCAAGGCCTTTGCATTTCTTTGCGAAATGGGGGCACACTCACACTTATGTGCCTGCTTTGCCTGTATTCATATATGCAAACATACGCACACTCCTCAAATCTCTTCTTCTCTCTGGTAAGTAACACTCGCATCATTATTCTCTATGGCTGTTTATCCCGGGATATTGAAAGGCATATCAGAAAGCAATCAGTACAAATATTGTCATTTAGGTCAGAGTACAGAAGGTGAGGGGCAGGGCTGAGAGGTTGGCAAGACCCAAGGGAAAAAACCACATACAAATGAAAGGGGAAACTTAAGCAAATAATTCTCATAATCCCCACTCTTTTTTTTTTAGTCGTTATTTTAATTCCAGTAAGCTAATGTACAGTGCTATATTAATTTTAAGTGTGCGGTACAGTGATTCCACATTTCCATACATCCCCTGGTGCTCATCACAGCAAGGGCGCTCCTTAATCCCCAACATGGCTTTAACCCATTACTCCCCATCTCCCCTCTGGTAAACTTCAGTTTTCTTCTCTATAGTTGAGAGTCTGTTTCTTGGTTTGCTTCTCTTTCTCTTCCCCCTTTGCTTGTTTGTTTTGTTTCTTAAATTCCACATATCAGTAAAATCACATGGTATTTGTCTTTCTCTGAATGACTTATTTCACTTAGAATTATATTTTCTAGCTCCATCTGTATTGGTGTAAATGGTACGATTTCATTCTTTTTTATGGCTAAGAAGTACTCCATTGTGTGTGTATGTGTGTGTGTATACACATACTGTACCTTCTTTTTTTAAGATTTTATTTATTTGTTTGTCAAAGAGAGAGAGAGCACAAACAGGGGGAGTGGCAGGCAGAGGGAGAAGAAGGCTCCCCGCTGAGCAAGGAGCCCAATGTGGGACTCGATCCCAGGATCCTGGGATCATGACCTGAGCCGAAGGCAGTCGCTTAACAGACAGAGCCACCCAGTGTCCCAATACCACATCTTCTTTATCCATTTGTCTATTGATGGACAGTTGAGCTCCTTTCATATCTTGGCTATTGTAGATAATACTGCTATAAACATAGGGGTGCATGTATCCCTTTGATTAAGTGTTTTTGTATCCTTTGCGTAAATACCTAGAAGTGTGATTGTTGGGTCATATGGTAGCTCTATTTTTCACTTTTTGAGGAACCTCCATACTGTTTTCCACAGGAGCTACAGCAGTTTGCCTGCCCACCACCCACCAACAGTGCAAGAGGATTCTTTTTTCTCCACATCTTCGTCAACACCTGTAATTTCTTGTGTTGTTGATTTTAGCCACTCTGACAAGTGTGAGGTGCTGTCTCATTGTGGTTTTGATTTATGTTTCCCTGATGATAAGAGATGATGAGCATCTTTTCATGTGTCTGTTGGAGAAATGTCTGTTCATGTGTTCTGCCCATTTGGATTATTTGCTTCTGGGTGTTGGGTTTCATAACTTCTTTATATACTTTGTCACAATCCCTATTCTTCACTTGATTATACTAATACCATCTCCTCTGCCTTTCCTATCTAATATCATCTTATTCCTCCACATTTCCTATCTTCTATTAGTTACCTATTGTTATATAACAAATTAAAACAAGTTGAAAGTAACAAACATTTATTATTTCACACAGTTTCTGATGATCAGCTATCTGAGAGAGGCTTAGCCTTGTACTTTTGGCTCCAGGTGTCTCATGAGGTTGCAGCTCTCTGAAAGCTTGACTGGAGTTGAAGGATCTCCTTGAGGCTTACTTATGTGGCTGTTCGCCTGGGGCTTCAGCTCTTCACCATGTGGGTTCCTCCATAAGGCTGTTCATAACATGGCTTTCCACAGAGAATGCAACATCTTCACAAAGAAGATGGAAACCACAGTGTTATTTATAATCCAATATCAGAAATGACAAACCATTACTTCTGCTTCCTTCCATTGCTCACACAGACCAACCCTGGTACATCTTGAGAGGGGACTGCACAAGGATGTGTATATAATATCAACAGGCAGGGATCACTGGCGATCATCTTGGAGATTGGCTCCCACATTTTCCCTTCTCCATAACTGTCTCCCTCCTTATTTTGAAACTTCTTTTTCCAGAATAGATTGCTAGTTGTGAAGTGGTAACAATGTTGTTTTATTGCTATTTGTTATGTAGATAGATAGATATAGATATAGGTACATACATACGTGCAAGATACATATTTTTAAAATGTATGTAAATGCATCTATACACATATAGCGTCAGATTTTAATGCTTGACAAATATTTTTATTTGAAAAATGTAAGTGATTTGTGGCTTCAAAAAAATGTGACCGACACTAGTTCCAAAGTGTGTTTGCTTGACAGTAGAGGGTGCTGTTGGTGTGTGTGGACCTAAGTTGAGCTCTGAAGGTAGGGATTTGATGGGGCTGGTCAAGTTCTCATTTTGAAAAACAGCCAGGTGATTTTCTATCTGATTGGTTTCCAAGTCTATATTTTTCTTCTTAGAAATGAATTTTATTTTTCTTTAGACAATGAATAGGCAACATTGGGTTTTCCATAAATGCTTCTGCTAATTCCAATGGTTTTTTTGTAGTTGTTCTCAATACATGTTTCTTTGGCCCTAATAATGACAGAGAGAGTAGAATGAGACACTGGAAAGTTATGTTGACATGGATTGTCTGATGATCATGAGGGAGGATACTGTCTTTTACTCAATTTGGCTTCTCCATTAGGATTGGGAGTTTTAGGTTCATTTTTTGCATATTGGCATTTTGCAGGAGTATTGACTACTGATACTGTTGGTAAGGATGGGATGGATATTTTCTCCTCCATTAGAATAGGGTGAGTGGTATGGGTGCGCACTTGAGACTGTTATTTCTGTCTTTGACTCCTCACTTTCTTTAAGAAAGTATTCTCATCAGTAGTACAGGCCTTTTTGGGGTGATGCAAGTGTTTTTAGAGACATAGCTATTTGAATAAATTCCTGGTATTTGTAACAGTATCTTAATAAGACTACTGTGCACTGGGGCGTGGTAATTTCTAGGAAAAAAGATCTGGCTTCCTCTCGTCGGTATGAAAAATATTGTTCTTCTCTGTCATATTTCACAGAATCCCATTTGGACACCACTCATTCTGTTGCAAAGAAGTGCAAAGAACATTAGTTTTTAGAGTTAAAAAAAAATCCCAGTTTCAAATAATACTTTACTACTTCCTGGTTGGGCATAGTCTTATGCCTCAGTTTATCTCTCTGAGAAATAAAAAGTAATAATTCTAGGGTTATTACATTCTGTGTTAAGAACTCTGCGTACATTCTTTTATTTAATTTTTATAGTAAGCTTTTACAGGTATACAAATACTTTCTCTACTTTAAAAATAAAGAAATAAAATTGAGACATAGAGAGTTTCAGTAACTTGTTCAAGGTTATACAGCTGATAAGTGGCAGAGTTTAGATACAAACCCAAATGCATGCAACATTAAAGTCATCTCCTTAACCACTTTGCTTATTATTAATCTGTAATAATACCAATGTTACTAGTTTAAGAATTACAGATGAAAATGAACATCTATTAACAAGCAGAGAGTCCTGTACTGTTAACTCTTTGAATAAATGTTAGTTCCCTTCGCTTCTCTTATTTGGAGCAATTTGGCTCACAGATGAAAGGGAGAACATCTGTTAAGAATGATGACCTCTACTAAAAGACCCTCTGTCTCACTTTTGCATAATGACACCATGATTGTTTTCTTGGGAAACAAATTACAAATGTCCACAAAATTGACAAAGGAACAAACTGGGTACTCCTGGATTCTTCCTGAAGCTTGAAAATCTGTATAAAAGTGCACATTAAAGAGAGTTCTTCCTCATAAGTAGTACCTATTTTAATCATAACTCTTGGAAGAAAATTTAAATGTAAAAAGGTGAAAATTAAAAGAACTATAAATAACAACAAATGACTACCTTGTAAATACAAAGCCACATTCACTCCCGGGGCTGTTATGTCTACAAACTATTTGAACAACAGTTAATAAGCACATTCCCAGTGAAAGAAAAAGCTAACTGATGTTTCATCCGAGTGCACCCTTTGTTGAGCATGTTCGGAAATGTCGAGCTGGGAGATAGGGATTTCTGTGCTTTTTGCATTAAGATGTGTGTATGTGCTCACCGAAGAAAATGAAGGGTTTTTCAGGTTCCCCAAATATCCCTTTGCTAATATTCATCTTGTAAAAACATAATAATGTGCTCTGCTTGGATTAGCTGAAAAATCATGTACCTTTCTTGATGGTTTTCCTTTTTTCTGTGTTCTCATGCTGAGATAACCCACTTGTGGTTCTCAGGCTGGTATTACCTTGATTCATAGGTTGTTCGCGAGGCTTGTCTTTCGGTATCAGTGGGCTGGACCAGGGACAGCAGAGTCGAACTCTCTGCAAGGGGAGACGGGAGAGATGCTGTCATACCGGAATTAATCCTATCCTCTACATTCTTAACTACAAACCCAGGACACTGTAAAGCTCATATTTAGGCTTGGTTTTTAGAAAATGGACCCCACGTTCTTTGGGTCGCAGAGAAGTCAAACCCAAATACTAAGTTCTACTTCTTTTTTCATCTTTAAATTCCAATTATTCCCTGAACTTCTCTTTTTATTTTTCTTTATTATATTTTAGGGCAAATATCATTATTCCAGATCATATTATTTTATATGAGAATAAATTTATGTTTTTGAATAGTCTGGCGCATGAACAAGTTACTGAAATGACTAAAGCTAGCATAAAAAGGATAGAATCAATTTTTTGTAATTGTTTAGGTTTTGGCTTAACTGCTTTCAAGTTCCAGCTCCATTAGTTACTCCGTTTGATTATGGGTAAGGTATTTAGCTTTTCTGTGTCTTATTCTTGATGTATAAAATGGGAAAGATAGTGGTTACTTGATGGAATTGTTTTTGAAAATTCAATGAGATGGTCTGTAAAATGTTCAGCGTGGAGCCTAGTAGAGTGAAATTTTATGGCATATGCCCCCTCAACTGTTCGAATTCATAAGGACAAGGAAAATCATTTGTATTATAATTATAATTGGTTGTGCAAAAGCAACCTATTTCCTCTAGTGTACCAACAGAGATGTGGGAAGGAACGTCCACCTCTTAAAATAACATAGCAGTTCTTGAACATTTGTATCTTAGCCCAGGTCTTAGTTAGTATGGAACCAAGGTAATAGGTTTTTAAAAGATACACATTATCTAAATAAAGCCTTCTAATCACCTACCTTTACTTTATGGTTGAGGAAACCAAGACTCATAGCAGGGGGCTTGCCCGTGATCAAATAGTTAATAGTAGAACAAGAATTTAATATCAGTGCCTGACTTAGCTACCAAGATGCCTTGACGACACATCCAGAAAGGTAAAAACTGGTCTAGGATTGCACCACTGGACTGCTTGAAATATAGAACTATAGTCTTTATTTCTGATAAATATTAAATAAATATTTTGGGGCATACATACTATTTTTAAGAACTTTTAACCAGTTCATAAGTCCCAAGGAAGAGCTTCTGAAAATGTTTGGGCCCATGGAGACTTGCATGTCTTTATTTTGACCATTGCTTTAGTAAGGCTATAGCTGAATTTCTTCTTTAAGCTTTTTTCTTATATTTTTATGTACGTGTTAATTACACCATGTACAAAGGAGTTTCACATATGTTTACAAAACAAACCCTTACTATACTTTTGTAATTACAAAGTCTGCCACTAAATTACTGTTTCATATGTTTGTGTTTCAATTATTAACTGTGGCCGCATACAACTAAAGCTGAAAACATGTCATTTCTATGATAATAAGTGAACACAATTAGCAGCGTATCTATTCCACACACAAAATATATTCATTTGCATTCTGTCTCCTTGTATTATTTAACTGTATTTAGGCCAAGTCGTGTCATTTCTCTGTTACCTTTTTTCAATCTAAAAGAAATCTGTCTTATTTTGTAACTGCTTTTATGATATCTAAATAAACAGAATTAGGTGAAGTGATGATCTACAGACATATACCTCACTCATTCAGTTGATTACTTTCTGAAATATTTAAAGCTCCAAGTTCTTCAGACTTGTGGTGCCTATTTTTAAACCTATGAGATATGTGCATAGTATAGCTTTGCAAATAAATTATATCATTTTATAAATCTCTTTTCCTGAGTGATGAGTCAAATCTCTTTATTACTTGCCAGCAATCAGCAAGTGGGAAAGTAGCTATATTTGTCTGTTTGGCATTCACATTATATCAGCTAGAACTGGTGGGGTGATAAGTTATAGAAACTCAACTCAGTAGTACAAGCAACAATATGAATTAATATAGGGGATTTTGGATTTCACATAGAACTCAAACATAGAACGCAGCTGAGCCTAAGGAGCCACCTGAAGCCAGAGCCCAGATTAGATGAGTTCTCTCTCTGTTCTCTGAGTGTCTGCTTCATTCTCTTCTCTCTGTACTCTGCCTTCTGCTTTGATCCGCCAGTCAGCTGCAGCCGTGGGGTGGAATCACCTTGTCCCATCATGGTAGCTTCTTCTGTAATCATGTGGGTTGATGGCACATTTGTGATCATGAAGAGAAATTCCTAGGAAGAAGAATTCTGGGAAGGTGTTCCAACTCACCACTCATACACATGCACCAACAAGCATACACAAATTAATAGTATATTTAAATGACCAAGAAGTATTTCCAGTAACATTGCCTGCTTAATGTTGGTCAGGTTGTCAGATTACATGAAAATCAAACATGCTATAGTGAAAGGAGAAAGCACAATGGTTCGCTAAGTGCAGTGAATAATAATATAATAACAATAATAAAGAATAATAATAAAATTAAAATAAAAACAATAATAAAATAATAACAATAGCTGCTATTATTGAGCTATTACCTTTGAGCAAGGCGCTATGCTAGAAGCTTTAAAAGCCTAATCAAATTTAATTTTCACCACAATGCTATAAAGTGGAAAATATTACTATTTTCCATATAATATTATGATGATGCTGAGCTCCAATACTAACATTATTATTACATGATGAAACAGAGGTTTAGAGAGGGCAAAAGCCATCTCAAAATTGCTCAGCCATGCAGTGGCTGAGTTTGTATTCATTCTGTGGGCTCTGAGGCTGCAAAGCCCATGCTTTTAACCATGAAGCAGTTTATAATTGCATTTGATTTTTGCATCGTGTCCTCTGTTCAGGATCTCAAGGTCAATTCCTAAAAACTAAATTCCATTTTGTCATTTTGATGGATTGAGATAAAGTGAGAGGCTATAAGATTCTGCTAATCACAAGGGAATTGTAATTGTAGTAGAAATTATCTCAAACGATTCTTGAAACTTTACAGTGTAGTCCAGGTCTTTCTTGGGTTTATCTGTCATATATATATATATATATATATATATATATATATTCCAGTGGGAGAAAATGTCTTTTATTAGTAAGTAATCATAAATGCTATGAATAAAAATAAGGATGCAAAGAAAAGGAACATGAATATAATGAGGAAGGAATTTTTTCAAATATTTTAAAGGAAGATCATTCCTAGCAGAAGGGACAGCAAATGTGAAGGCCCTCAGAGAATAAGACAGAAAAATTCTCAGGGTATTGATATTTTATCCAGAAATCTTGCTGAACTTTCTTATTTATTTTAAATATTTAACTAGAGTTTCTATTGCATTTGTACAGAGATAATTATGCCATTTATAAATGATAAAAGATTATCACTTCCTTATCAATGCATATGTCATTTATTTCTTCCTCCTATTTTATGGATTGAATAAAAACTCCAATATAATGTTAAGGAAAATGAAAGACATGAACCTATTTTCTTTGACTTTTGTAAAAATATAGCTATTTAAAATATCTAGTAAAAACACTTTGTGAGGTTAAGGATGTTCTTTTTTTCTAGCCTTCCATCGCTAAAAGAGGGTTTTTTTTTTCATGGTAATTAGTAGTAAATTTTTTGGCAGAACTTTTATTGAAAAACAGCAGTCACTTACAACACTACTTCCCAACTTTGATTCCTATCCCAAGATGTCACCAGTTATAACTTTCTTTACTCTTCCTTTAGGATTTCCTCCATATTTCCTCCATATTTCTGAGTAACATTCTAATAGGACTATTTCCGGATTTTTTTTTTTTTTTTTTTTTTTTTTAANTAGATATTATTTTAGACCTACTGCAAATGGAGTTCAGGATTTTACTCCATTTATACCTTCTCTACACTTTCTTCTTATGATATTCATATAAAATCTTTAGTTAACACACTATTCAGTATTAGCAGAATATAGTGTTTTATATAAAAACATCTGTCTGATAAGTGAGTCACTTAGAATGCTATGTCTGTCTTTCTTTCTTTCTTTCTTTCTTTGTTTCATATAACTCTGTTCCTTTCCCCCATTGTTTGGNTAAGTGAGTCACTTAGAATGCTATGTCTGTCTTTCTTTCTTTCTTTCTTTCTTTCTTTGTTTCATATAACTCTGTTCCTTTCCCCCATTGTTTGGATGGAGCACATCTTCCGATCATTTCCCCCAAAAGGATGTCTGTGGCAGACTGCATATTTTAGATCTTTATCATCTGTAAAAGTTTTTATTTCTGCTCTCATATTTGATTAGGAATCTGGATAGAATTAGAATTCTAGAACAAAAATATATTTCCTCAGAATTGTGAAGATGTGTGCTATTAAAATGCTTGATGCCATTATTTTTTTTGGTCAATACTTCTGATTTTTTTTCTCACTAGAAACTATTTTAAAGGTTTTTTTCTTACTAGAGGCTTATGAGACTGTGGCTCAAAGTCTTCAGTTCTAGGAAATCTCTTTTGCTATTCTGTGATAATTTTCTGCCTCTTATTTTTGTGTTCTCTTCTGCTTTTTTTTTTTAAGATTTTATTTATTTATTTGACACAGAAAGAGAGATTACAAGTAGGCAGAGAGGCAGGCAGAGAGACAGGGAGAGGAGGAAGCAGGCTCCCTGCTGAGCAGAGAACCCGATATCTTCTGCTTCTTTTGCCTTTGTTTCTTCCACTTTTCTTTTTTTAGTCCATATGTATTTTTGTCTCTTTCTCAAATGTCCGGTGACCCAACAATGTCTGTTTGTGTTAAAATGTAAAGCACAAAGGAGCTGACCAGCTACGAGGATATTGGGTAGCAGGTTTCTTATGAAGTCACGAGGCAGTTATTACAGGTCTTTGGAAACCATAATGCTCTGCCTGAGGAGTGTAAGCATGGCTGCTGGGCCAGGGCCAAAGGGGGAGAAATCTTGTGTTCTCATGGATCAAGATGTAAACATTCACTTAGGCCTTTGTTCTCATGATGGCTCCCTCTGGTTTAAGAGAGTACATCTTTGAAATTCTGTCTGAAACTGGGTGGATAGCAATGCTGTTCTCTGCAGTGATTAGGGTAGTTAGGACGCTAATTGCTTCAACTATAAAATTTCAACCAATCTGCCTGTTAGTCCCGCCTACACGTTTTGGAAACATAGTGTACCTCTTAGTCCTGAAGTGGCTTATTTCTTGGTTCCCCACCAGGATACACCTCCACAAACACAGACTTAATTTCTAAGACAGCTTGAGTCTGTTTCCCAGCTTCAGACATTTTGTTGTCATCTCTCATCATATGTCCCATTTCTTTCTCTGGTGGACTTCTCCCTTCTGGTATCTTCATCTTCACGTTTAAGTGGGGTTTCATGAAGGAGCTAAATGTACAAAAGCAAGGAGAGCTTTTACATGTCAGGGCAGTACTGAGAGAGCAAAGTTGCCAACTTAAACGAATTCATACTGATCAAATCGTGAAGAAATTGAATGTAAATATAATACTAAATATAATTATTAAAATTATTATTATGGTTAATTGGAACAAGTTGTGTTTCCACAGGAAAAGTCATGGATCCTTAATGGTATTCATACAAGAGAGAATATAAAGTAGAAAAAAATAGATAATTTTAATTCATGTAAGGATAAATATATTAGCCTATGTTTTCTTTTTTTACTGATTTTAATAATTATTGCAGGGTTAATATATGGATATGTTGTGTGCAAAATATAAATACATAGTTATTTATATTTAGATGAGCAAAAATTAAAAAGTAAAAACATGAGACTTTGAGTCAGCCAAGTAGTTTTAGAACAAGTGGGGAAAAAGATTAATAAAAATGATAGACTATAAATGTGCAGTTTAGAAAGGCTTCTATAAAAATATAGTATTCAGGTTATAAATCCGAGTGAAAACTATGCAGAGAGATTGATATTGACATACAGAATGGAGGGAGGTGACTTTTTGATCAATACTTTTCCTATATGCTCCTCAAGTATCAGTCCAGATTAGAGGCTTATTGATTCAAGATCCTTACTTTGCTAAAATGATGTAAAACACTATGCTTAGGAATTAAACTTATAATAAATCAAGGATTTAGATTCTTTAATCTTCCAATTGATAAAAGAAGGTAGGCGATTTACTAAGTAGCATAACAAAAAAGAAAGCAAAGATTTTCCCTATGTGTGCCATGTATGTTGCATGATCTTTAATTAAAAGAATTAGATAAGAACTGAGTATGTGATTATATCATCCTTCTCCTTTTTGCTTTTATGCCTTATTTTTATTTCGACATAAGTTGGTCTTAATTGAGAAATTCTCATTTTTGTTATTATCGGTATTTTCATACTTTTGCCTGAGGAAATGGATGATAAGGAGAACAGGGAATTCGTGTCTCATCATATGTCCCATTCCTTTGTCTTGTGGACTTCTCCCTTCTGATATCTCAGAGGGTACAATTTCTGTGTTATTTTGTAGTGTGGTAATTTGAGACATCTGTAAGTTTAGCTTACTATGTTACATTATATGTCTAAAAGTCATGAAAGTAGGTGTTCCCTTAAAGTTTGAGATGGTGCATGTTCCTGTGGCTATGTTAAATCCAGTAATAAATGCAGGTTTGCAAATATCATGAATTTATATAGTTCAGGGACACATGTGCCATTTGAGTTTTCCCTGCAACATCCCCTGCAAGTGCCTAACCATCAAGCTCTGAATGTTAATACAGGTGTTGCCGATTCTCTTAACGTCTACCCATTGTTTCTAGTTATATCTCTTGCATATTCAAAACAAACCTAATGTGTCCTGTTCTCTCTGCCTAGAATGGTTTTTCCCCACTTTTACAAGACATAATTCTATGGATATTTTGAAACTAAAGTCAAATTTTATTTCTTCTATGAGTACTCTACAGATGTTCCTTTATTATTATAAATAATTTTAGAAATTCCTTCTCCAGGGGAAAAAAATAATTGCTCTCTTCCTGGCTATACAGGGAATTGTCTTAAGCATCAGCATAAAAGTTAACACATTAGGTATGGTTAGTTGTATAAGTATTTACTTCTCTGCTAAAAACCAAAATTTTAAACTAGTTAAGATGCTGTGTCACACTGTACTTCTTAACAGAGTATCTTGAATAAACAAGTGTAAAAATTTTTTTTCAACTTAGTAATTTGAAAAAATTTTCCAGTCTATGGCCATTTTTAGGATTATGGGCTTCTCAGAGAAAAGTACTATAAAATAATTAAGATTCCATATTCTTGCTATGAAGAGGTCTGCAGAATTTTAGAATTTATATGTAATTATTCATCAGCTTCTAAGGAGAAGACCAAGTTACCACTAGCTGAAATAAATGCCTATTCTTAGTAATTCCAAACCAACATCTTTATCCAAAATAAGAACACATCCACAGGAGTGATGAATGGGACTTACATTTCTAAATAGACTATGTGATGAGCTGTTGGAGGGCTTTGGGAATCCTTCCAGTGTGAGGACCATACTTAACACTGGTTACTGGACCCAACCAAGCTAGAAGGCAGATCTGTGTCAGGCCACCACTTCTTAAGGAAGAGATATTCCTGTTGATTAGTAGTTGCTTATTCCTAAACATGTTTACTATATAATTAAACCATTATCGTTATAGGTAACAAGGATTTTATTGTAGTTAAGAGCTTGGGTCTTGGGGCTAAAGAGACATTATTTCAGATCTTTGATCTGCAGGAATGACAGAAGAACCTTAGACAAGTTAAATAGCCTATCTTCCTTTCCCTTTTCTTATCTGAAAAAAATGGAAATGAAAATATTTATTTCTGACTTATGTTCTTTAAATTAAAAAGCATTTTTGAAGCATTTGCTAAATGCCTAGCACCTAGTAGAGGCTCAGAACTGTCAGTCATCATCATCATTATCAATAAATTCAGCGATTTATTAGGTGCATATAAAACATTAAATATAATTACAAATTAGTTTTAATACACAACAGATGAAACCTAAATAAATATTTGGGATGCATAGGGGCCAGGAGCAAATTTCTCTTTGCCATTTTTTTCTCCCTCCATTCATCAGTCCAGAATATTGGAGAAAGTGAGAAAATAACGAGGATTTAAGAAATAGCTTTAGAAATTCCTCCTGGTGCATGTGTCCATCTTTATATGCGGTTTCCTTTACACTGCAAGGACCTTTAGGCCAGGGACTGAATTTAACCTAGTGTTTAATATGGGCATTAATTTATTCAGTTCTTAAAACTTCAGTCTTGAATAAGCTGCCTTGGAGCTAAGGAGATCAGGCATCCCATTTTTTGAGGGATTATTTTATTTTTTAGTACATTCGATGGTGGGCTGTGAAATCCTAAGAGTATGGCAATTTCCCCCCCAACTTATTTTTTTCATATTACAAATATGCTTACCCTAGTGCAGTGGGGTTGGCATTCCCGGTTCAGGCAGTGGCTCTGCAGTCAATACTTCTTCAGCATTGTTTAAGCACAACCCTGCCCAGACACTCTGAATTTACAAGTTCTGGAATTAGTGAATGAATGAATATTAAGCATTTACTTTGGACCAGGCCTAGAGCTAGACATTTGCAAATATATTATTTCAGTTAATCTTCAAACAGCCTGAAGGATGCATATTATAATCCCCATTTTACAGATGAGAAAACAGGCTCAGAGAGGTTAAGCGATTTACCTAAGGATATTCTGGGTGGGGGGGGGAGCAATATCTTGAGAGACAAATTTAGGATTATTGAAGCATGGGGTGTTGGGATGAGAGCAAACTCTAGGCAATTTAGCAAAAGAGGCTCTGGAAAGCCAGGCCAGAACAATAATAAGGTCCATACTACAAGATTTGGCCTTTATCTTGGAGATCAGTGGTTCTCAAATGTAGGATTCATGGACGTTATCTGCCATGGTTGTTTAAAAAATGAAAATTATTACCCCGATTCCCCACTCTGAAGGGGGGAGCTGGCTTCTATATTCATCAGCTGGCCGGGTTATTCTGTTGCTCTGCGTCCATTTTCTGTTGCTCTGCGTCCATTCTCCAAGAACACCGTTGTAGGCAAGGGGAGCTTTTAAAAAATATTTTTTGCAGGTGAATTTCATTATTCTTGATAATGAAGAGGATGGGCCACAGGGATACTAAATTAGAGACAACAAATTGTTTAGAACCCTAATTTTCAAGCTTGTCTGCATAGAAGAGTCACCTGAGAAGCTTTGAAAACTACTTATGCTTGGATTCTACCTGCAGAGATTTGCAGTTCATCAGCCTAGGGTGTACCCTGGACATTAGAATTTTTGTAAAGTTCCCAAGGTAACTTTTATATGCAGCAATTTTTGAAAACCAGTCTTTTAGGAGATGATTACACATCCACTTGGGAAACAGTGAAGCCTTGAATTAATGCAGGATTGGCAGCACCACTGAGAGTGCCTTAGCATTTCTGGATAGATTAGGAAGTGGGAGTTCTTTTTTTACCGAACTCCTGGTAGCCTTGTGCCATGATTCTGGGCTTGACTTTAGTACCTACTTTCCCCTACTGTTGAGTGCCCATACGGTACATTACCCAACGCAGCAACACTGGAGACTCTCGGAGGTCACAGGGATGTGCATAAAGTTAGAGAGGAGGATAGATGTGGTTTCAGTCTTCCCCCAATGTCTACTTTGGGTCCCCACTTTTATCCTCTTTTCTGATCATGCCCTAGGAGAGGAGTTGACCTGCAATGTTATGTTAAAGATTATTTTGAAGGCCAGGAGTCAGTGGAAAAAAATGACCGTAGTCAAGTAAAACTTTCTGCCAGGGAATCTGAAGGGGGTTAAAGGAGTACCCCCAAATCAGTCACATGTTATCCTATTGTCAATTACAAAACATTCTCAGCCTAGATTTTACTTTTATGTAATTGAACAAAGCTGAATTCTAAAAGTGAACAAGAAACTCTGTACCTTAACCCACTAATACATTGCTCAGAGGCAGATTTCTGGTACATGATTTTGTTTTGTGGTTATTCCTGTTTTGAATTGTTCTTTCTCTTGCTATTTCACAGATCTTGCACTTTGAAAGAACTTAGGTGGAATCTGTCTGGCTTTCTTTGCATGTTCTTTGTGGGGGATGTATCCTGTTGTAATAGCAGTTAGACAGACTTTCATTCTCAAGCCTATTTCCTTTTCATTCTTAAGAAGGCAAATAGTGTCTCCTGATCTGAATGAGGCCTAAAACACTCTTCCTCCTTATTCTCCTTCATGTTTGCTACTATTTTTGCTCAGAAGTGTCTTTCTGGAATTTTCTACCCCCAGGATGACCTAAGCTTAATAGCTGACTTGTGCTATATATCCTTTGTGGGTTAAATATCAAGTCCTGCAAAAGCTGTGTAACAAAGAAATGGCAGTAATCACGAAAATTTTGTGTAGCAGTTTAAGTCTTGAAAAGACAGTGGAGAAATTAGAAAAAAAAATTGGTGTCAACATTCACTTACGTTAGATATTAACATTTCCATTGTACAGATGGAAATTGAGGCTCCGAAAAGAGAAAAAAACAGAATTAACATGTCATGATTGGCAGGTCTGGTATTCTGCTAAGTATTTAATATGTTTATTTTATTTATTCACAAAAGAATTAGGTATTATCATCCCTGTTTTATGGTTGAAGACACTGAACATCAGAAAGGTGAACTACTTGTCCAAGGTCAAACAGCCAGAACTGGTGAAAATGGCATTCAAATTGCTTTGACTGACCCCAGAGCTCTTGTTCTTTTCAGATCTCTTAAAGCTTACAAAAATAAATGAGAGGTCAATGGCCTTGTGACTTGTAGTCCAGGACTTTTCCTTTGTTACCATCATAAGTTGCTTCTATTATCTTTCAGGTATCAGAGTAGACTAAGCCTGAATCTACGCAGATCACTTTGAACCTGAGGTTAAGAAAGTGATTTCTCCTCCACAGCTTTGAAGCATATTCTTCCTACAAGCCAAGAGCTCCAGAATTTCTTGGACTATTCTGAGTGGCTTCCCTAAGAGTTACAATAGCAGCAAATATGTGGGAAGCACTATTCTGTATTTGGCACTGTTTTAAAGTAATTTACACATATGAATTCATTTAATTCCCCTTATAACCACTTGGGAAGGTGTTATCTATCAAAAGCCACATTTTATAGGGCAAGAGCTGGGATGCGAAGAGGCTGAAGAACCCTGTCAAGGACCCATAGCCAAAGCCCAAATCCATGTTCCTAATTGCGTTGCCATGATGTCTCAACGTGTGGCTTGCTTCCTCTCTTCTCCCTCCATTCTAACAAATGCCGCCCAGCAGACTGACCTTCAGGTTATAGCTACTCACTGCTCACTCTGTTTTCTGACTGTGCTTATCTTACATAAAATCCCTCTCAGGGATTTCTAAAATAATTCTTTTCATTCTCTTTAAAAGAACAGCCCTGTCATACAGATCTTGGGGTCATGCTGGCTGGAGGCTTCCATTTTCCATCATCAGCTGAATCACATGTTAGCCTGTATCTGCTTTAGACTTATCTATTTGCTTTCCATGCTTTGGATTTGGTTTTTCAATGACCGTGGAATCTAGAATAATTTTCTTTGCATTATTTTACATTACTGAAAATGCCTTTAATGGTAGATATTTTAACATTCTATTTTAAAGAAGTGACAAGCCCTTTAGCTAATCCGTTTGCAGTTAGATTTATTTGCTATCTGATCCTCACAAGATCAAGACTTTTTTTATATTGACAATGGAAAGTATATTAATGTTTCTGGCAATAGAGGTACTATATAAACTCAAGAGGTTATGAAGATTATTTTCTGAAATTGAAATTGATTATTCCCTATGAAGGTTGATTACAGCTATTGAGATCATGAAAATAAAATGTCAACTCTTTTATTATTTTAGAGAACAGAATTGCTTTCCTTTTCATGGATAAAATAGCGGTTCCATGCTAGAACTTCACAAATGTAGTTGAGTTTTTTTTCCCAAACAGTCATTTTCAGAGGGATGATCTATGGCTTGTCAACTTACAGTAAAGCTGATGTAAAAAGTTTGTGATGGCAACCCTAAATGTTTTATCACCTGTCAGAAATTTCAGTGATAATAAAAAGTAACATCCTTTAAATTAATTAGACATGATTAGGACTTCAAGCCCAGAGGCCACTTCATTATGCAAAAATTATAACAGTTAGCTATTTAAATTACCATTAAATTGATTCTTATGTTAATTGATATTTCACTTATAACCCTAGATTTTAATTTATATAAGATCTTTGGAAATAATAATAAGATGAAATAAAATATTATTTTGGAGAAATTCTTACATGAAAAAATGTACTGAAAAATTGATGGTTGTATTTGACCCTCAGTAGAATTTCTATATTAGAATCAAGCTAATTTCTCATGAAATGGCCCAGCTAGGTTCATCTCATGTTTTGTGCAGTACCAATAAATACCAAGAAAACTTGCATTTGTGATTCAGGAGGGTAATTTTTTTTTTCCTTCCAATGAGTACTGTCCTACACAGGAAACAGTTACATTTAACCCTTTGAGATAGAGCTTGTACTGTGACACATTTGGGGGCAGGAGGGTAATGGGACTATACACACAGTCAACATTTGCAGATGGGAAGGGACAATTATTAAAGAGAAGAACTGGCATCATGAAATAGAATAGATTGGAGTATCACTTCACTGGGTCTTAAGAAAAAGGTGCTGGTGAAGAGCATTTTTAAAGTTAAAATGTCAGTTTCAGGAAACTTGAACTTAATTGTTCTTTAGGAACAAATTGAGATGAACTGGGGCACAACCTCAGTTCTGATATATAAGCTCCTAATGCTTTTGTTTGTTTGTTTGTTTGAATGACTAGTTTTGAATCTGCAAGATGGCAGATGAATTGAAATACTGTCCTGGTCTATTTTAGAGAGTCAAGTCTCCACTAATTATAATCCCTTTGTATTTTTATTTCTAAATTTCTTACTTGACCACAAGTTCCATGAGTGTGGGAAATAGAGTTTGTCAATATCAGATGGGCCTAATTCTTGGGGCTAGGTTTTCAATCACATAAGAATTTCCCAAGGAATCTCTAGTTTACTTTATAGGTTTCAGCAATAACTGTATTCAAATAGTAAGCTCCAGTTAGAATATTACAAATTACAAGAAACTTTCCTTGTAGGTACAGAATCAGGATTGTGTTATTCAGGAAAATGAAAAGGGAAATTTTAGTGCAGATTAACCTCCCTCATACTATCATTGTTTGTCCCTGCTTCACAACTAAGATCTTCACTCATGTTTTTGTAGTTTTTGTTTTGTTTTCTTCACTTGTCACATGTTTTCATGTCCTGGGGATGGAGCTAAAATACATGTAAGAGTTGAGCAAGATCAGTGCCCACTAATGCCCAATTAGAAACCAAAGCAGGTTGAGAGGAGAAGCTGAGTTGGGGGATGACACTGGTACAAAAGTTCGTGAAGAGGGAATACAATTTTATCCAAAAAGTTCCAGAAGTCATAGTCCAAGGAAGATGCCGAGATGATGTGCTAGCCTCATTCCACCCTTCCAGTTTAGGGTTTGTGATGTTTATTCACGCTTCAATTCTGCAAACTTCACTTCTGCTTTCCTAGCTGGTGCCCTCCCAGACACTTCCAATAGGGGGCGCTAGAGGGACACTGGAAAGAAGGGGCTTGTTCATTTCTGTGACTCTTGACCCCATCACCAGAGCAGAGCGGCTTCACTCCAATAGCTGCTGTTGATTTACTATTCTGTTTTCTCAAGACTCACAAAGTCATCTTTGTGACTTTGTCACAAAAGTTGTCTAAAAGATGTCTAGCACCTGTTGAGAAGTGCTGACTTCTCAAAGGTCTGAGTTTTCATTCTGTGGGGCTTTTCCTCCAAGTGTCTAGATTTTGGTAACCTTAACCTCTTCTCTAGGTTCCTTTTCCTCCATAAAGATGGTAGGTGTTTCCTGTAGCTTCTATCTCCATGACTCCTTATTTCCTTTTTTGCTTTTTCAGTTCTTTAATACCTAGGTAACACTTCTTTATATTAAATTCTGGACCAACTGCATAGTTTGGGGACTGGTGCAAAAAGAAAATACAGATCTTATTCAAAAAGTGGGTAAAAGTGCCAATCAAGGTACATAGTAAGATCTTTTTCTTTCTTCTTTGGTTTTTCTCTCAACTTGCCACAGTGTTGTTTGTTGTCTATTCTGTGTCATTCTAAGTAAAAATAAAATTAAATTTTTTTAAGAACAGTGTGAGTTTGACCATTCATCTTTATAGTGTACAACATCAATGTCAAGTATAAATATCAGATCATTTATGCCAGTGTGGAATCTCCAACACTGAACGATTTGTATTTTGTGGCTTATTCTTGGAGAGTGCCTTGAGCTGGCCCAAAGGAACAAATGCAAGTGATACTCAAGAAGTCTGGAGAGTTGGGGAGAGGGTATCTCCAGGCATAAAGCCTGCTGAGGGAGGGCTTGCAGGCATGGGATAAGCTCATGGTGGTGCATATACTCACAGGAGCCCAGGGCCTGCAGTGGCTGGGTTTGACGACTATTGGATATGCCCTCTCACTGGCTGCTGAACTGATGTGGCTCACCCTGGCCAAATGTAGCATCTGGGGAAATCAAACCAGGTGACACCCTTTTTCATGGGCCTGTCACCCAACCCACAGGAAATGAATGGCCCTCAAGAGTCTTAAAACTTCAGCACAGGGGCGCCTGGGTGGCTCAGTGGGTTAAAGCCTCTGCCTTCGGCTCAGGTCATGATCTCAGCGTCCTGGGATCGAGGCCC
Source organism: Ailurus styani (assembly GCA_002007465.1). Taxonomy (NCBI): domain Eukaryota; kingdom Metazoa; phylum Chordata; class Mammalia; order Carnivora; family Ailuridae; genus Ailurus; species Ailurus styani. Next base: position 636,942 of record LNAC01000289.1, read on the forward strand.
GCATCGGGCTCTCTGCTCAGCGGGGAGCCTGCTTCCTCCTCTCCCTGTCTCTCTGCCTGCCTCTCTGCCTACTTGTAATCTNCATGGGCCTGTCACCCAACCCACAGGAAATGAATGGCCCTCAAGAGTCTTAAAACTTCAGCACAAAGATTCAAAATTCCTGTAGTAGGTGTGTAGATGGGAGTGGGAAAGAGGCTCACAGACAGGGCTGCTCAGCCTAGGGAGGCCCCATGAGTCTGTGGGACGTATGTACCCAACCCTGACTTTCCTGCCCCCATGCTGGGGTGGAGGAGCAGCAGTCATTGGGCAGGGGTGAGAAAGTGAGGCCAGTTAGGGTCTGGGACACCAGAGTGATGAGTGGCAGCTGAAAACTCAGCCAGGGGAGGTAACGAGAGGAGGGACTGTGTGTGTGCTGAGGCTCTAAGCCTTTGGAACGTGCTTTATTATCCCATTGTCTGACTTCATTGTCCCACTTATGTGGTTTTGTCTCCTGATTGGACCCTGACTGATAAGGATGAGAAGCCGGAAGTTAGGTTAACTCTGGGGGAGTTAACAAGGGGCAACAAATTCTGCTTAACGTTTTCCCTCCCCTGACACTCTGATCTGAACATCTGTCAGTCAGTTTTTGTGACACACTGTTACTTGAAGCTTCCTTTTGTTGCTAACATTTCTTGGTGGACTCCAAAGTCCATTGGCTTGAATACCATACCTTCTCTTTTTCTTTTAAATTTACTGTGGACTGTTAGTAAGTTAATTTTCTCTATTACTGCTGTTTTGTTTCCACCCTCCCCTCCCCACAACTTCTACCTTCTTCAGATGCCTCTACTTTGCAAAATTATCTTAAGGATAGATATTGCCCTTTAAAATTGTCCATACTTTTTTCTATCTTTGCCATACCTCAGCCTTTCACTTATGAAGTAGTGTTTTCATAGAGAAAGACCATTTCTAATGCTGCCTTTTTTTCTATGTGGGATATTTAAATTCTGAGCCCTTATATACAAATTCCCAAAGTCTCACACTCCTTGAAACTTTCGTGTTTCCAAATTCCCTGGGTGGTAGATATGCATACTTGTGCTCTTCTTGCTCTGCTATGTTGACTTTGGTGTCATCCGGGAGCAATATTCAACTTAATGTTGCTGTCTAGCATGGATGCTTGGCATACTCAAAATTCTTGTTTGGTTAAGGAGAAGATTGGCTCTCTTTCCTCCTGAATACCCAACTGGAAATGGCCTGGAGTTTCTTTCTATTCTCTACGCCTACAGCAGGTCGCTGTAGACCTGCTAGGTGTCGCTTGCACCAGTGTTTCCTAGTCTCTTTCAGTCCTTTGACATTGAGTTTCTTGAGAACAGAACTGTAGGCTTAGTTAAAGTTTAAGTTAGATTGAATTTAATGTATCAACTTGTTGGAATACAAGAGAAAACAGAGAAGATGGAGAATTAGCTTTCTGTTCAAACCCTGGACCACATCTTTGTTCTCAGACAACATATGTCTACATTCAGTCAAGCATGTACAAATAGATTTTCACATTTGAGGGATTAAATTTCCCTAGTACAAATATCTCTTTACTACTCTGCTTCAGTCGGTAAGATTCCTAAACAAATAAATACTGAGGAATATCAGAAGTTTGTAGTTCTGTATCCCAGATACAGAGACCATGTGGTAAACCCCAATAGCCAATGGGAATGAGGGGTCCAGTTCCCAGAAAATGCTAGAAATGGATAGGAAATTTCAGGAATCCCTGTTTGACAGCATTTAAAATTTTTCCCTGAGTGATCTTTATATCTACCGACACGCACGTACATGTACATGCCTGGACACCCTAGCCATCTCTCATCCTTTCTCTTCTGTGGGTATCACCTTCCATTCCATAGCGAAAAATCAGCTAAGGAAAATAAGAAAATCCCTGTAATTGGATCAAATAAAGAAAGACTTTGAGATCTACCAAGAAGCCCCGACTCATGTGTTGGAAAGTAATGAATTACTCCACTCCAATCCATGAGAGACCAAACCAATCAGTAGATGTAGGGGGCTGGGAAAACAACAGGAGACTTCTGCATTTGAAGAGCTGAGTTACTGTAAAGAAACTAACAGAAGCTAAGCAATTATCCTTTTCACCTGAACATATGCCTGGACTAAGAAGAGAATCTGGAAAAAGGCAGAAGAAGATCCTACCTGTTTCTTCCCAGAACAGAGCCAAGAAGAGCCAGCCATATTGGAAAGGGCATTTCTGATTAAGATAAGTCATGTAAATATTGTACAGGTACCTGTAGAAAATGTTTCTTCTCAGCAGGGAAACAATCTGCTTCACTGAGACAAAATCAGTCAAATGCATATTTCCAGGATAGTCAGCAGGCTCTCGAACTTCACCACAGGTTGTCAAAGTGTAACTATAGAGAAAGTGATGCATCTGATTGCTTTGCCCTTATGATGATCATGAGTAAATACCACGTAGTACTGAGAAGTTACTCTATGTCTATTTAGTACTCCTTAAATTCTTTGAAAACACATAGTGAGTGACTTCTCAATAAGAAAATTGGAGGTTCAATTCCATTAGTTTTACGCATGTATTTATTTATAATAATAAATAAGCTATAGTTATGTTGTCTCAAATATATGTAACTTAAAGCTTTAATTGAGGAGAATTTTGTTTCTGTAACTAATCCTTGATACTGCTTTGTTCCTTATTTGAGTTAGACACGTTTTCTAATTATATTATTTCAAAGATTATTTAACAATGTAAAGTTGGACAGATGGACTTAATAGTCTCCTGATATGTTTTTCATGCCCATAAATGTGACTAACTCATATTACAGTTTAATTGGTTTTAGTGGAATATGTGTTTTGTGAATATAATAGAAATACATAATATGCATAAAATCCATGCATAAACTGCTTATTATTCTAAAGGTAAAATATTTCAGTTCCTTTACATCTCCCATTCAGAAGACACAATAAACAAGCCATGTCATGTGAACCATCTGTTACAACTAGAGTATTCTTTAAAATGTGTATTTCTTTTTTTTTTTAAAGATTTTATTTATTTATTTGACAGAGAGAGAGAGATTACAAGTAAGCAGAGAGGTAGGCAGAAAGAGAGGAGGAAACAGGCTCCCTGCTGAGCAGAGAGCCCGATGTGGGACTTGATCCCAGGACCCTGAGATCATGACCTGAGCTGAAGGCAGAGGCTTTAACCCACTGAGCCACCCAGGTGCCCTAAAATGTATATTTCTTCATCATGCTTAAGTACCATCTACCTTTATACTTACCTTTCAGTTCTGGATAGAACTAGGTTAAATCCTGGAGTGAATTGGATTGGGATTGAGGTTAGATGCTGCTTTAAATTGGTTCCTGTGTCTGTGGCACTACCCTTGCAAGACACTTTTGGGCGAGTTGATTTTTCAATTATACAATTAGAGAGAAAGGCTAAAAATATTTGTGTTTGCTTTTCTTGCTTTTATTTTTTCAGCTTGTTAAACTAGGGTCTGTTTTGTCTAGGTTATTTGAAATCTCATCATCATCTGGAGAAATGTGGTTTGCAAATTAAAATAGTAACATCAGCAATTTCCCCTGAGAGAGACTTGCTTCTGCCCTGCCAGAGGCAGTATCACTAAGTAACAAATAGTCACAGTTTCTCTCAGCTGCTACTGTGCTTATGAGTGTATGAACACTGGCCTGCAGAGACCTGTCGTCTGCAGATGCTAATACAAACTAATGTGAGCCATAATCACGGCTTTCTTTTGGAGACATGGCATTGCTATTATTACTACTAGGATATTTGCCAAAGGCAAACCCCCTTCCTCTCACAAAAAACAAACAAACAAACAAAAAACAAAAAACAAAAAACACAAAAAACCACAAAATCTCCCTGGTTCCTTCACTGTCTGCTTCATTAAGTGATTTTCCAGATCTCAGCTAAATACAATCCCTCCATAGACCTCATCTTGCAATCCTCACTCCTATCAAAGTGGAAACATTGGTCAAGAAGTGACTGTAAAACCACAGCCTAAGAATACAAGCCAATTGTGTTTTTGTTGTGTTTTGTTTTATAGATTCCATTGTGTGCTTTAGCTTAAGTGAATCTGAAGGCTCTAAAGCTAATGTGTCTTTCACAATCCCTTTCTTTGAGCTTTTGGAGAAATATTTATAACTAGGACTGAGGGAAGAGGAATATAAGAAAACGAGTTTGTACATGTGCATGAAATAATATAGCAAACCATCAATATCCTTTTGAAATCACTATTTATTATGTATGCACATTATTGCTTGTGTTTATGGAATTATCTTTGCGGCTGTCTTCCATTATTTATAAAATAACCACTGGTGGAACTATATGCCAGGTTGTAATGATGCTAGTTTAGAAATAAGAATTAGCTTCTAATATAAAGTGTGAAGAGAAAACTATAGGAACATGGAGTAAGAAGTGATCTGTTTGGTGAGGTGCGTTCACAGAGGAGGTTAGATTTAAACCAGATGTTCACGCTAATGACAGGTTGAGAAAGTATTCCTGAGGGACTGAGCAACATGAAAATATCCCGGCCCCATGAGACGAGCTCTGAAGTCTAATCACATATTAGAACGCATGAAATGTGGGGTGTGTAGGAAAGAGTGAAATTTGATTTTTCAAATGACTTCAATGACATATCAGAAGGAAAGGGCAAGCAGTTAGTTCTGTGGCTTTTTCTCTAGCTTTAGAGACAGGGGAGGATTTGAATCCCCCTGCAATATTAAAGCAAGTAATCATTAGGTGTTTACCTTTACTAGCTTCAAGATGGATGAGAAGCTATCTGAGGGGTATGTATCAGAAAAAACACCTGTACATCATTGTCCAGATGTTTATTTAGTAATGAGTGGCCAGTATTGATAAGATGGAGCCACGCTAGAGAATGAGTGCTAGTTTTGCACCTTTGAGGGAGTTACATGTCTAGCCAGGTATAAAATCCAGAGACCCCAGAGCCCATGTGTTCTCTGACCTCTAATTATCCACACACAATGAGGCTTGTCTCTTGTGAACACAAACAACTCGAGTGTTGAATGACCAAGGCATCAGAAACTCTGCCTGGAAATCAGCTGACCTCCTTTTTTTTGTCTTTGCTTTGTATGCTGCCCATTTCCGGACTTTCTTAAAGCTCACTAATCAGTGCCAGGTGAAACCAGTACCTTGTATGTCAGATGTCACTCTAACCCACAACCACTGGTATTAGAACAGAGTGGGAGTTGCAGATGCTAAGATCGTCACATGCCATTATTATTATCAATATTTTATTTTTATCATGTAAACATAAAAAATTAAAATTCAAACCACCAGTGGTCTAGCACCTAGAGACCATTATTAACACATCCTTGATATTAAGATAACCATATCTATACGTATCTATATTTAATTATATTACATCCCATAAATTTACTCTTTTACGTATGACTTTTCTCAGATGTGCCCTGAGTATTCTACCATGCTGCTAAGGACAAATATGCATCCTTGTTTTTAATGCCTGCATAGAACATCCTTGTGTGGTTATTACACTGTTGATTTAACCAATCCACTATCAATACAATCGCTAATTTTTCATGATTAATTTTAATATTGCTTTTGATATGTGTGAAAAATTGCTTTTCTGAAAATTCTTATCAATTTATAATTTCACAAGTTGGTATAAGACAACATACCTACCCATGTTCCCATCAATGGTGCATTTATGTTTAAAAAAAAACTTTTGCCAGTTTAATAGATAGAAAATATTTCTTTGTTGATGTTTCTATTTTCTAATATTCTTTTTTATTAAATGGAAAATTATAAAGAAGGAGGTATCATTCAAAATTCTGCCACACAGAGATAACTATGTTAAAATCTTAGTGCTAAAAAAAAATAAAATCTTTGTGCTTAGCCTTCTGAACATTTTTCAATGCACACATGCATATGATTTTTTTTAAATAAATGGGACTATACAATACATGCTATTTTCACCAACAATATATTTCATAAAATGTTTTAATGACAAAATGATATTCTATTGTATGTATTTCACAATTTCCCTATTGTTGAATATTTATGTTGTCTCTTATCTGTTTGCTGTTATATAATAATGCTGTGATGAACATCCTTGTATAGAGTGTTGCTCACTTGTCCAATTATTTCCTTAATATGCTCCTCTAAAAATGGAATTGTTGGGTAAAAGAGTATACATATAGTCAAATTGTCTCTTATAAATACCAATTCTTGCCTTTATCAGCACTGTATATAAATACCCATTTTCCCACATTCTGGCCAACACTGGATATAATAATATTTTAACTCTCTTTCACTAAGATAGATGAAAGATATTTTAAATTATATATCTTAGATTCAGTGAGATAGTCTTTAGTATTTACTATTACATTTAATATTTATTCACTATTACCATTTCTTCATTTGTAAGTTGCTCTCTGATGTCCTTTGTCCATTTTTCTAGTAGATTGTTCATCTTTCTTTCACTGAGGAATTCTTTACATATCAAAGATATTAATACCTTGTTTGCTACATGATTGTTTCTTGACTTTTAATTTTGATATGGTGATTTTACTAAGCTGATTTTTAAATACATATGCAGAAAAATCTACAAATCTTTTCTGATATCCTTTCTGCTATGGGATTTTTCTGCACTCTAAAATTATATAGTTATTTTAAAATATTTTCTTATAATCTAGAGGTCAGTCATTATTTATTTAGTGGTTTTATTCCTCCTGAACTTTCTAATACCATTATGACACTCTTACCTTCTCCATCAGTTTGAAGTATTATTTTTTCATACATTAATTATCATACATCTATATATCTATTCTCTTAATAGCGCTTAAAAATAAATATTAATAATAGACAGGGCATGTCCTTATAATATTTAGCTTTTCAAATTAATTTTGAAATATTTTTGCTCCATTCCAATTACAAATCCATTAAGATTTTCAGAGACTCTACATAAAATTTATAGATTTAGTGAGAAGCTTCAGCTCCATAATATTGACCCCTTATCTAAACTAAGGAATTCTCCATTTATGCAAAACTTTTTTTATAATTCTCATGAAAAGTTTAGATCTTTTATGAATATAGTTTTCACACTTATTGTTAAGTTTATTCTTGTGTTTTTTAATGTATGGTGTTATTATGAATGGTTACATATATACACACATACATCCATACACATTGTATATTTAATCTTGCGTTGAAAAATAAAACATGCATTTAAAAAGTGCAAAAATGGTAACTAATATTTTTGAAATGCACACTCGTTTAACCACCACTCAGGTCAAGATATAACATTCTCAGTGTCCCAGAAACCCATGCAAATGCTGCATGATCTCACTTTCATGAGGAATATAAAACAGTGAAACCCATTTAAAAAAAAAAAGAAGAGACTATAGGATGGCATTTACCAGGTGTTGGGGGAGAAGGGTGGAAATAGGGAGATGTTGGTCATAGGGTGCAAACTTTCTGTTATAATATGAATAAATTCTGGAGCTCTAATATAGAGCATGGTCGCTAAATTAAATCATATTGTATTATACCCTTGAAGCTTGCTAAGAGAGTAGAGCTTGAGTGTTCTCACCACACACACACACACATGCACACACACACACACCACACACAAGAAAAGGGTAACTGTGTAAGATGATAGGTATATGAATTACCTTGATAACGGTAATTATTTCACAATGTATATCAAACCATCAAAAATATATACGATTTTTGCAAATATCTTCTCCCATTCAGCAGGTTGCCTTTTAATTTTGCTGATGGTTTCTTTTACTATGCAGAAGGTTTTTAGTTCGATGTACTCCCACTTGTTTACTTTTGCTTTTGTTGTCCTTGACCGAGGAGAGTAATATTGTATATTAACTATACTTCAATTAAAAAACCAAATATAATACATTTTTTATTTCTCAATAATACTTCAGTAAAGTTGGGAAAACAAAAATAAAGTTTAAAAAAGTTATCGTTTTATATATTTTGTCCAGTTCTATAGTTATTTAAGGCAGAGAATAATTCTGGTCTGTTACTTGCATTTTGAGCAGAAGTCACAAAATTAGAAATATTTATAAGGAAAAATAAAAATAGGTACTATTTACAGATGCTATTATTACTTAATGAAAAAGCTTAAGAGGAAAATAAATTTTAAAAACGTATACCTAATAAAGGATGTCATTATAGAGACTAATTATAAATTAAATTTGTAAAACTCCATTATGAATTATAATTTTAAAAGACTTCATTTATAATACTAGCAAAAATATAGAATCACTACATGTAAATTTAAGAAATATGTAGTAAGAAGGAAAGAGAATACTATTCAATTTTCCTGAGGAATATTAAGTTGGGGAATATCATGTTTCCAGGTGGCAATATCAGTAGAATAAAATAAATTTTCTTTCCAACTACACCTATAAATTTTATTTAGCTCTCAAAATAACAAAGCCAAACGATTGCCTTGAGTGACACTAAAATGTCACATGACAACATTTTATATTCTTTCTGAAAAACATCTCTTAAAAAGTAGGAATAAAAGAATATTGCTATACTTGATAAACATATAACTCAAAACAACCAGTAGTATCATAATAATGATGAAACACTAAAAGTACCACTATAGTATCAGGAAAAAAATGGGGAGCCAGCCTCACTATCACCATTATTTATCATCGTTTTCTTACTTTTAATCAATGTTAGTTGGGAAGAACCCTATACATTTAAATACTGGAAAGGAGAAAACTAGTAACATAATTTACTGATGACATAAGACAAATTATTTCTTTTAAAAAGAAAATCAATTAAAATATGGAAAAGAGTATTAGCTAAAGTATGAAGGTAACTAATTACACAAGTTTAGATAGAAAACATAATACCTGTTTCAGTTTAACAACAAAACTAAACTGTATGACTTAGAGGTATACACATAAATGATAAAATAAATAAGGGCAAGAGGATGATTATCACACGGTCAAGTTGCTAATCATTTCAGGGAGGAAGTAGTGGTGATGATTGGGGAGGAACACATAAATGGGTCTCTGGAACACTGAGAATGTTGTGTCTTGACCTCAGTGGTGGTTAAACAAGTATACACTTCATTAATATTGATTATGTTTTTCTGCACTTTTTAATTGCATGTTTTATCTTTCACTGTGTATGTATATATGTGTATACATATATGAAATCATTCATAACAACATACATTAAAAAAACAGAAGAATAAACTTAATAAGTTTGAAAAACATGTTCATAACAGATCTAAACTTTTCACGAAAATTATAAAAAAAGTTTTGCATAAATGGAGAATTACTTATTTCAGATGAGAAGGGTCAATATTATGGAGCTGAAGCTTCTCACTAAATCTATAAATTTAATGTACAGTCTCTGAAAATCTTAATGGATTTAAAATTGGAATGGAGTGAAAATATTTCAAAATTAAATCTGTATATAAGTAGATTAATGGTAAAAGAATGGGGAAAGATATACCATGCAGATATTAAACAATGAAAAGCTGGAGAGGCTATATTTCTATCAGGTGAAGTAGATTTTAGAATAAGGAATATTACTTGAAATTCAGAGAGACTTTTAATAATAAGGGAGTAAAATCATTAAGCAGAAAAAATAAATGCATGCACTCTTAAATGCATGCACCTAATAAGAGTTTCAAAATACATGAAACAAAACCCAACAGAACTAAAAAGAGAACTCGACAAATCCAGAGATGTTATTGGAGATTTCAACAATCTTTTCTTAGTAATTGATGGCACATGAATTTAGAATACCAGTAAGTATACAGAAGACACAAGATTCTCAACTAATTTGGACGCCTGGGTGGCTCAGTGGGTTAAAGCCTCTGCCTCCAGCTCAGGTCATGATCTCAGGGTCCTGGAACCCAGGCCTGCGTCAGGCTCCCTACTCAGCGGGGAGCCTGCTCCCTCCTCTCTGCCTGCCTCTCTGCCTACTTGTGATCTCTCTCTCTCTCTCTCTCTCTCTCTCTCTCTCTCTGTCAAATAAATAAATAAATAATCTTAAAAAAAAAGATTCTCAACTAATTTGACCTAATTGATAGTTATAGAACATTCTACCCAATAACAATAGGATATATATTTCTTTAAAGTTCACAGAAGATTCTTTAAAGATAGACCATATTCTGGGACATAAAATGAACCTCAATGAATTTAAAAGGATTGAAATCATACAAGTATGTTCTTGGACACTACAGAATTAAGACATTGATAACAGAAAGATACCTGAATTATCCTCACATAATTGGAAATTGAACACCTCACTTCTACATAAACTATAGGTTACCAAAGTAATCAAAAGGATCACTAGAAAATATTTTCAACTGAATTAAAATAAAAACACAATATTCCAAAATTTTTTGGATGAAGCTAAGGCAATGGTTTTGGGGAATTTATAGCACTAATTATTTATATTAAAAAGGAAGAAAGGTGTCAAGTCAATGATCTAAGTTTCTTCTAATAAATGAGAAAAAGAAAAGCTAATTCAACTCAAAGACAAAGGAAATTATATAAAGAGCTAAAATCAGTAAAATTGGAAATAGGGAAGCAATAGAGAAAAATCACTGAAACCAAAAGTTAGTTCTTTGAAAAGATCAATAAAAATAATGAAACTGCAGGTAGTAAAAGAATAATAGTAGATTATTATGAACCACTTAATATCAATAAATTTGACAATTTGGATGAAATGGACACATACCCTGAAGTACAGAAACTACTAAAGCTCACTAAAGAAGAAATAGATAACCAGAATAGCTCCATATCTTTTAAAGAAATTGAATTTATACTTAAGAACCCTCCCCAAAAGAAAACTCCAGATCCATATAGCTTTGTTGGTAAATTCTAACTTTCAAGAAAGAAATAATAGCAATTCCACACAAGTTCTTACTGAAGTAAAAGAGAAAGGAACACTTAACAACTCATTTTATGAAATCACTATTACTCTGGTACTCAAACCAGACAAACACAAGAAAGAAAACCTTAGACCAACATCTTCTCATAAAAGAATTCAGCAATATTAAAAAGAATGACACATAATATATTTTAAAAAGATAACGTATTGTGATCAAGTAGGATTTATCCTAGAAATGCAAGGTTGTTTCTACATTAAAAAAGCAATGTAGCTTCTCATATCAAAAGAATAAAGGGGGAAAATCATATGGATCATCTCCATACCACAGGAAAAGCATTTAACAAAATGTAATACCCATTAATGATAAAACTCTCAGCAAATTATTCTCAAGAAAATAAGGGCACTTCCTCAAAATTGTGAAATACATCTATGGAACAATCTACAGCTTATATTATATGTAATGGTGAGCAAATGAATGCTTTTGCGTAAAGTCATTAACAAAGTGAGAGTGTCCACTTTCACCATTTGGTTCAACAGTGTATTGGAGGTCGTAGCCAGAGCAATAAGGGGGAAAAAGGTATATAGATTGGAGTAGAAGAAATAAAAATATCTTTATTCATGGTTATGTCTCTAAAGAAAAATCCTAAGTGTTCTAAACAAATCTACTAGAAGTAATGAGTTCAGCAATTTCAAGATATAAGGTTAATATAGAAACATCAATTGTGTATCTCTAAATTAGCAATGGATAATTAGAAGTACTTAGACATCAATATAACAAATATGTACAAGACCTGTACATTGAAAACTGCAAACTAATGCCAAAAGAAATTAAAAGAGACATATGAATGGAGAGATATGTCATTGTTTATGGTTCAAACCTATAGATGTCAATTTTCCCCACATTGATCAACAGGTTTAATATAATCATATTTAAAATCCCAATAGTTTTTTGTTTTTGAAATTGGAAAACTGATTTTAGACTTTCTATGGAAATGCAAAGCACCTAGAAAAACCAAAACAAATTGAAAATATGAACCAAGATGGATTCATACAACCTGATTTCAAAAGTTACTGTGAGGGCGCCTGGGTGGCTCAGTGGGTTAAAGCCGCTGCCTTCGGCTCAGGTCATGATCCCAGGGTCCTGGGATCGAGGCCCGCATCGGGCTCTCTGCTCCGCAGGGAGCCTGCTTCCTCCTCTCTCCTCTCTCTCTGCCTGCCTCTTTGCCTACTTGTAATCTCTCTCTCTCTGTGTCAAATGAATAAATAAAATCTTTAAAAAAAAAAAAAAGTTACTGTGAAATTACAGTATCACTGAAGTAACAGATAAACGGAATGGAATAGAATAGTTGGTCCAAAAAAAAAAAAAGAGCAACGAATATATGTTAAAATTTATCTTTGACAAAGGTGCCTAGGTATTTCAATGGGGAAAGGATCATCTTTTCAACACATTATGCTGGAGCAATGGAACAATGGAATATTTGCATGCAAGACCCTTATCTCACACTATACACAAAAATTAACTCAGAACAAATTGCAAACCTAAATGTAACATGTAAAATTATGAAACTTCTAGATAAAAATAAGGGAAAAAAACTTTGTGACTTGAGTTAGGCAATCCTTTCTTACACCTAACCCACATAAGCACAAACTGAAAAAGAAAAAAAAAAGATTAATTAAATTTCAAAATTAAATCTTTTGTCCTTCAAAAACTACTATTAGGAAAATAAAAAAGTAAATCATAGATTGGAAGAAAGCTTTGCAAAACATATGATTGATAAAGGGCTTGTATACAGAATATATAAAGAACTCTTTCAACTTAAGAAAACATAAAAAAGTGGACAAAAGATTTGAAACAAAGACTTTACTATAGAAGATATATAAACGTCAAATACATTCATGAAAAGATGCTTGACATCACTATTCATTAAGGAAATGCAAATCAGAACTATGAGGAGATACCTGAACAGAGTCTCTTTAATTGCTGCAACTAAAATAAAACAAAAACAAAACATAAAAAAATAAAAGCATTACCGAACATTGCCAAGGAAATAGAGCATCCAAGAGAGCAAAATTTTATAGCCACAATAGGAAATATTTCGGCAGTTTGTTATTAAAGATATAATTACACGTAGTCCATAATCCTACCCTTAGGTGTTTACTTAGGAGAAATGAAAACATGTTCATACAATGATTTACAATAAAATATTTATAGAAATTTTATCAGAGTAGTCCCAAACTGGAAACAATCCAAATGTCCATCAACAAGTCAATGGATAAATAAATTGTGGTATATCTATATAATGAACTACAATAGAGCAAATAAAAAGGAACTACTAAAAAATTCAACAACATGAATCAATCTCCAGTGCATTATGCTAAATGAAGGAATCCGAATATAAAATACTTTATCCTGTAAGATTCTATTTATGTGAAATTATAGGAAAAGCAAAACTATAGTGACAGAATGTGATCAGAGGCTCCCAGGGTAAGGTGTAGGATGAAGTGATTGATTTCATAAAGCCACAAGGGAACATTTTGTGTTGATGACCTTTGTCATGATTATGGTCACAGTGACAAAATTGTGTACGTTTCTCAAGTCTCATTAAATTGTACACTTAAAATTGGAAATTTTTATTTTATGTAAATTAGGTCAATAGCTATTAGATACAAATTTATACATTTTAATACATACATTTTCTTTTGTTTTCTGGCCTCACTGGCTAGCACTTTTAGGATTACAGTAAATAACAGTGGTAATAGAATAATTATAGGCTTTTTCCTGTTTTCATGGCTGGTGTGTCTGTTTTTTAGCATTAGGTATGATGATGGACTGTTGTTGTGGAATAAAAGATCCTTACCATGTTTAGTAAGTATCTTATATTCCTGTTTTGCTAAGAGTTATCACCATGGAACATCTGCGGGTATCTATCTATATGATCATATGGATTTTTAAATTTCAGTTTTTGGATAGGATGAATTCTTTTAATAGATTTTTAAATATTGAATGATTTATGCAAAGCTAGTCTAAAATATGCTTGTTTTTTGAATATTATTTCTTAAATGTGGGATTTTTGCCTCTAGTTCAAAAGTGAGACCAATTGCTTATTTTCTTCTTTGTGCTATCTTTATTAAATTCTGTTTAGGATTGATTATAGTTAGTTTATAAAATGAATTGGAAAGTTTTCCTTATTATTATGTGTTTTGAAATATTTAATAATATTGCATAAATTCCTTGGGTATTTTAATATTAACAGGCTTTTGAAACTACCTGGATCACGTGTCTTTTGTGGGTACTTCTCCAGCTCCCCCAGGATTATTGAGTTAGTTTTGTTAATTTCTATTTCCTTAAGAAATTATTAGGAATGTTTTTTAACCAAGATCTTCTGCTTTAAAAAAACAGAGTTAAATAGATTTACACCTGTTATTCTGTTAAAATTTTAAATTGCTCTGCATGGTTTATTCTATTCTTTGTGTTTTCTCTTTTATATTAAATTAAGCTTGCCAGAGTGCATCTACTTCATTGCTTTTTTTTTTTCTTTTTCCAAAGAGGCAGGTACTACATTTGTCTTTTTCTGTACTTTCTTCTTAGGTTTTAGTCTATTTTGTTGATCTTTTTCTAAGTTTCTGTTTTTTTAATTCTTAAGTTTGTTTGCATTTATTGTTTTTAATTTTATAAGACATCTACAATATTGTCTTTAAAAGGCTTTGGTTATATTTTATATGTTTTAATATATAATTCTTTTCTTTAAAAATGCTCTCTTAAAGAGTGTTTTTGATATCCTCAACAACTGATTGTACTTTAAGCACTGGACAGCTAGCAAAGATTTTGAGCAAGGAAATGATATCAGATCTATAAAGAAATACTTGACAGCATTGTGGAGAATGGATCACAATAAAGTGACATTTACGGTGAGGTTAGAGAGGCTATTGCAGGAGTTTACATAAGAGACGACTGTGATGTGAGCAACAGTCACACCGAGGAGGGTTGATGAGTTAAAGGAGGAGAAGATGAGGAAGCAGTGAGAGTGATCGCAAACTTAACCAGACAGGCAGGGTCAGCTATGGCTGAGGGTACAGCACTGGAAAAAATAATGATTAGGTAAATAAGAGCCGAGTGGTGGCTCTGAAATTCAGAAATGGAGCCTTGAAAATTTCCTGGCGCGAAGATCACAGCACAGCCACAGTTACTGTTTAACGTACACTTTTGAGACAACAGGGTGGCCCGAAGGGAGTTTTGTTTTTTTTTAAGATTTTATTTATTTATTTATTTATTTGAGAGAGAGAGAGAGAGAGAGAGAGAGAGAGAGGAACACAAGCAGGGAGAGTGGGAGAGGAAGAAGCAGGCCCCAGGCCGAGCAGGGAGCCCGATGCGGGGCTGGATCCCAGGACTCTGGGCTCATGACCTGAGCGGAAGGCAGTTGCTTGCTTAGCGGGCTGAGCCACCCAGGCGCCCCGCAAAGGGAGTTTTGAGGGTGTCAGCCCTGCAGAGTCCGTGATTCTGGATTGCAGCCATCCCCCCTTCTGCTGTGGTTTTGCTTTCCTCAGTTTTCAGTTGCGGAAGTCAGTGCCGCAGTCCTGACGCTGAAGATCTGACGTAAGTTCGCCAAGTCGTAAGGTCGGAGGTCAGTAGTCGCCTAACTCTGCGTCACCACGCATGCGTTATTCCTGTCCTGTCATCTCCTCGTGCTGGTGTTTCATGATCTCACGTGGTCCCCGGAAGTAAGGTGAGTACCCACAAGAAACTCTTCTGAGAGCCGAGAGACCACTCTCTCATAACTTTTATTATAGTCGTTGTTATAATTGTTCTATTTTACTGTTGTTAATCTCTCCCTGTGCCAAATTTATAAGTTAAACTTTATCATAGGTGTGTACATATAGGAAAAAACAGAGTATATACATAAGGTTCAGTTCTGTCTGCGATTTCAGGCATCTCCTGGGGGTCTCGGAAAGAATCCCCTGTCAATCATGGGGGACTACTGTATATAGAAAGAAGAGAGGCTCTGTGGGGAAGGAATGAAGTTGTACTGAGGTAGAATTGTTCTGTGAATGATTTGACATGGGCAGGTTTGTATTGGTTGAGGAAAGAGTCAGTGATGAGGGTAGTTCTATTTGGAATCAAATAATGACAGGATGCCTTAAATCCCTGAGCTCCTGGTCCATCATCTATAGGCAAATCTCTTTTTCATCTGGACTTTTCTGTATTCTCAACTATACACCGCGTTTAATTCATTAGACTGTTGTTCCACCATAGCTGGCCTTCCGGTCTCAAAAATACTACAGAAGAATTTGTGGTGCTATAAATTCTGTAACTTGAAATGGACACATTTCAAAGATTCACCACACATAGTTTTAGACCAGTATTTATTTTATGACTATTCATTTGTTATTTACCTCCGAGCATGTTACAGAAAACGTGTGCTTCCTTGTATAAGTAAAATACTACTTTCTCTTCTTTGCCTCATTCTTGACCAATGTATTAATTTCTCTACCATTTTACATTTTCTTTAATAGTAGCAATCTATTTTAAAATATTTAATTCCTAAAAATATACACATCTGTAATGAAAAAATTAAGCAAAACCAGAACATATAAGATAGTGTGTGTCCTCCGAGGCTCTGCCCTGCCTAGCATCACTGAGCTCAGGACACACAGGCCCGACACTGCTAATACCTTGCTGTATAGCCTTCCAATGCATTTTCAATGCATATGCAAACCTAAATAAATTGTTTTTTTCCAAACTTGTATTATGATATACATATAAGTTTATAACTTCCTTTTTAAAAAATTTAACAATACATCTTGGATTTCACATTTCATTGTTTACAAGATCTTCCTTTTTCCTATATATTTCCTATATTTTCCATTATATGGATGTATTATAATTTTTTAGTGGAACATTATGTGGGTTTTGGTTTTTGTTGTTGTTGTTGTAGTTATAAAAACACTTTCAATCCTTTGAATTTTGCAAAAATTCCTTTAGGATGAAATTCCACAGTGGAAATGATGGATCAAAGGGTAGACACAATTCACATTTCAAAAGATGTCAAAAGTTTACATCAATTAATTCCCCAGCAACAGTTTAGGAGGACACTAATTTTCAGATTAATTCTAGTTTTATCAACATTTTGCAATGTTTAACTTACTTATTCTGAGAGCTTCTATGAAGAAATAGTGTCAGAAAGACAGAAAAACTTGCATGGCATTCTGTCAATCAATAATGTTGTTAGTACTTTAACTTTTGCAGCGAGATTTCATATATAGTATGCCACTAAATCTTCAAAAGAATTTTTTGAAATACATTTTTTTAATCTTCACTTGTAGAAGAGAAAATTTAGGCATGAGAGGATCAATTACTTGTTCGGAATCTCTCCGATGCTAAGTGGTTCAGTTGGAAATCAAACTCAGAGGTCACATACTGAGGTTTGATAAAAAATGAATATTTAAGTTCAGCAACATTATGTTCTGACAATTGATAATATTTTGACTTAAGACATTTTTTTTCAATTCAACATTATCCTACATTATAGGATTTTGAGGTAGCCTCAAAATCAGCATATTTTATTTTTTTGAACATCCTTATGCATTTAAACATTATTTTATCCTTTCTTTGAAAAGTTTTACTAACAAAATGTAATATTAAATTTTGGAGAAAAAAATAACTGTCAGAATGTAAATATCTACTTTTTGTGATGAAAACCAATTAATAAATAAGATATGGAATACTAATATTTTCTCTGCAAAAAAGCCACTGGCATCAGTGTAAAGAGGGTTTGGGGCCAGAAAAATATATTAGAGATCTAATTGTACTTTCTCTTTAGATGACTCTCTAAGCTCATGTTATGCATCTCTGTAATAGAGATATGTATGTACTTACCTTATATTGTCATTAAGAAGATTAAACAAGATCTCCTATGTGAAGTGATTACTAAAGTGCCTGGCACATAGATGGCACTCAATCATACTGCCGCCATTATTATTATAATTATTACCTTTCAGGTTTCTAAGACTATAGGTGTTTTTTTCCAAAATAAACATATTCATAAAATTATATATTCCCATGAATATTGACTCTTTCCTGCGTTATAGAAATTACCATTTATATATCCATTAAGTTATTTTTTTCATTCATTTCAAATATGTAACTTAAGTTGTAATCATGACACAGTTAAGCTGAAAGGGAAATCAAAGATCACATAGTTATACAGATACAGACATTTAAGACCAAATCTGTTAAAATAATTTTCAAAGCCACAGATTCTTGGTGCCAAGGAATTTGATTCCTTGTCTCTCTTCTTTCTCTTTAGAATTCATTAATTTATTTTAAAAATTATTGTGCATGCTTGAAATTTTTTCCAGTAATTTTAGAAATTGTAAGCCAAATATTAAAGAATTCCACTGATATCACTGGTGATTGAATACATATCTCTCCTCATTTTATTGAAATGAATATCCAGTTCAGAAATGTGAACTTTTCCTCTTCCTTAGGCATGCTCAAGTATTTTTAAGAAAAGATGACCAGACTGCAATTTTGGTAATTGTGCCAACTTCTTTAGTAAGGAAAAATTAATTAATTTTGCATTTGTCACATATCTTGTCTCTGTTATATTAGTGACACCTAAAAACTTTATTCAGTAACTAGTTCAAATTAAAAACATCTCCGTGCCTGCATGTAAATTGTGTTGCAATTCTGTAATTGACTAAAATTATCTAATTATCAAAATAGTAATGCAAGAAACTTAGACAATAAAATAAAGAAATGAATTGTTTATAGAGGTAAATAAAATTGGATAGTTGTTTTACTTACATTAGCTTAAAGCCTTGGTTCTCTGCCAGTATACCATCAACTATAAAATCAAGTCAGACACAAAAAAGCAATCCTTTATTTGTATAGTGGCTTCCTTAAAACAAGCTGGTTTCTAACTTTAATTCACCAGAGAACATTTTAAGCTCAGGCTGACCAGACAGCTCTCCATGGGCAAATAGGAAAAAAAAATATATAAAACTTTTATTTTCAAGTTGGTTTTTTGTAACTTGGGTTCCTTTTCTATAGAAGTAATATGTGTGATTTTTTTCTGAAAACTTCAGGAGAAAGCCTAGTATTCCATAGATACCTCTAATATTATCCTTCTACTAATGTTTCTACTGAGAGTCACAGTGATCATATGGAAAATACATTTACTTTTGAGGGGTTACATCCTTTACGAAGGATGTAAGTGGTCAAATTCAGAATTTCTGAATGTTTACCTGCTTGTTTTGGCCATCTACTCATCTGCTGTGGGCAAGTTGAGACCATCAGTAGCTAAGACATTGCCTCCTAAATTTAAGTAATTGGACATTTGGCTTATTATATCTTTTAATTGAATTAATTTGAATAGAATTCATTTTTGAGTGTATTATCACTCTTTTATTTCTTTATAGGCAAAAAATCATGGTTATTACTCACATCTTTTACTCAGAAATAATAAAGTGGATTCTAATGGAAGCAATGGAGGACATATAATATAAAAATTATTTCTTAAATATTTGTGTTAGAGATAAACAAAGGAGTGAAGACTAGGGAGTGAGGGGAATGGAAGAATTGTGATCAATTTCATTCATTCGTACCGTAGTGTAACTGTGTTGGGACCTTCCTGAGGCTAAACCTTGAAGATGAAATAGAAGTTACTGGATGAAGTTTAGAGAGGAAAAGTTATGGATCCTGGAGAATAGTGGTGGCTGGAGCCACCGAATCACTTAACCACTACACGTGTCGTACAGCAGCTCTTGCCAATACCTTCCTTTTGGCTCTGTCTACCACTTTTCTTTTTTACCCCCATGGCTGGACTTAATTGAGATGGGGCGAGTGGGGAGAAAGAACATTACTTACTAAGGTAAGTTGATATTAGAAAAAGCCTCTTAAAAAATGCTTCTGGAATATGATGATAGAGAGACAAAATGCTTGATTTATTCCATCACACCTTGCCATTGAATAGTCATGAAAAATAAAGTGCAAAATTTTAAGGACAATGGAAAATAGGAATAATGATTAATGATTTGTTGGACCTGGTAAGAAAATCTACTTACCAAAGAATATGGCCTATAAGGTAGGCAGATGGTAAAAGAGTACTATATTCCCCTTCCTTCTACCTTTCTATGCAAAATGCAGATTCATGAAGTTTTGACAGTAGGAAAAGGAACTTGGTCCTGCTCTTGGAGCTACTTTATAAGGAGAGAAGAGCCATTTCAGATTCTCATCTTCTCCCCTATTCTCGCCAATCAATCAATTAATCAATCAATAAAATTTCTTTTTACCTCATCCCTTCACCAAGACACAAGAGAGCATCTTGGCTGGAAACAGAAACAATGACTCAATTTTGTACCTCTGAGATTAGCTTTGAAGAGCTAGGCAGGAATAGGAAAAAGACTCCAAGCCTATGCAATTAGTTTGCTTTGTGGGTTGTGAATTTCCATTCACCTTTCTAGCAAGAGAAGAAAGACTAATAGATAATCTTATCCAGGATTAAATTCTGCTCCTCTTCATAAAAGCTGGAGAGCAGTGCCAAGAGATTTTTTCCCCCAAAACTGAATATCCACTAAGTATAATAATGTATAACTAATACTTGGTTCTAGGTTAAGATCTTAGATGGATTGTAATGTCTATCAGGGAGTCTATAAAGGCAGGTAATGTTGGTACTACTGGCTAGACCACAATGTTTTCAATAATGAATGAAAGTATGAAAAGTAGCCTATAAATATATTCTGAAACTCATAATTATTCATAACACTCTAGGTGCAGGAGAAAAATGATTTGAGAAAACAATTTTCCTCAGGAGTGTGAAGAAAGGTTCATCTGTGTTGGATCATTACTAAATTTACAAATGTAGCATGTATGGAACAATAGATAAAAATGATATGGTAGAGAAAACAGAAAGAGCTGGCTTGGAGGAAGTAAAACGGTAAGGAGGAGTGTTTATAAATTGAATAAAGTCCTCAAGGAACCTAAAGATGCAGTAGCATTACTAATGATACCTTTAAAAGCAGTAGGAGGATAGCTGGTATCACAGGAAACAGGGTCCATGGTATTGAAAAGAACAAAAGTTGAGAAGGCATCTATAATACAATAGGAAATGATAAAAAGATAAAAACGAGGGGAGAGAATGTGTTGTCATATACAGAACAAATTAAATTCACATACACATGTAATAATATATTTGTATGTCTATCAATCAACATATGCATATTCATGTATATTTACCAAGATTATATTGATATAATTTGTACATACTCATATGTAGAAAAGATAGCTGAATATAGTGGAATAAGACTGGTAAAATAAATATGATGTCTTTTTAAACTTAGTTTATCGAAATATATCATACAAATAAGCAGAAGGTCATAATTATGCCTAACTTGTGAATCATAACAAAATGAAAAGGCCTATGTAACCACAACCCAGGTTAAGAAATTCAAAAAATTACCAGCACCCTGAAGCTTCCTTGAGACTTTATCATTGTCTATCCCTTCCTTCCTGTCCAAAGATATCCATTCTTCTGACTGATTGAATAATTTTGTGTTCTTGAACTTTATGTAAAAGTAATCATATGGCACATATTTTTTGCTTTTAGTTCCTTTTGCTCAACATAAGGTTTGTGAGATTCATTTACTTGTTGCGTGTAGCTTTGGTTCATTTATTGTCATTTCTATAAGGTATTTCATTGTATGAATTTAACATGAAATAATATCCATTCTTCTGTTTATGAACGTTTGGTCTGTTGCCAGTTTTTGGCTATTTCCGATAATGCTTTGGATATTCTCATGAATGTCTTTTGATGCATCTGCAGATACCCTTCCTTGTGTTAGAGTGAAATCATTATGTGAATGATACATTACATTTGTAGAAAATGCCAAAGCTTTCTAGAACAATTGTACCAGTTTACATTGCTTACTTATTTGTGGGAGTACTTTATACACTCTGCATGTGATCCCTTTGTTGGTCATGTGTATTGTGAAAATCTCTGCCCTGATATAGTCCAATTGTTAATATTTCTCTTTATGGTTAATGCTTATTTGGTATCCTATTTTGAAAACTTTCTTTTTCATTTCTCTTGTGTTATACTATAAACTTTATTGTTTATCTCTTGCATTTAGATCTTCTAAAATTGAATTTTCTGTGTAATAGGAGTAGAAGTCAAGTTTAATTCTTTTCTGCTTATAGGTATCTAATTGACTAAGACCATCTATTGAAAAGACCATTTTTTCCCAACTGATCTTTAGTCTACCTTTAATAATAAGTCAAATGTCCATATATATCCAAGGGTCTTCTGCTAGACCCTCTATTCTCTTTTGCAAGTTTAAGTTTCTATTCTTTTTTTTTTTTAAAGATTTTACTGATATATTTGAGAGAGAGAGAGAGAATGAGAGAGAATACAAGAGTTGGGTTAGGGGCAGAGGGAGAAGCAGACTCAGCAGACCGATGCCAGGCTCAATCCTGGTACTCTGGAATCATGACCTGAGCCAAAAGCAGATCCTTAATTAACTGAGCCACTGATGCACCCTAGGTGTCTATTCTTTGCCAATACTGTATGATCTTAAACACTTGCTTTATGAAGTCTTGATACCTGGTAGAGTAAGTCTTCCCACATTGCCTTCTTCAGAGGTGTCTTGGTTAAACTTGGCCCTCTGCATTTCCATGTCAATTTTAGAAACAGCTTATCAATTTCTCTCAAATATCTGTGTGATTTTGATTGTCATAGCATTGAATCATAGTTCCACTTATGGAATAATTGGCAACTTTATAATAGTGAATATTTTTTAAGATTTTATTTATTTGAGAGAGAGAGAGAAGAATGAGAGAGAAACCGTGAGCAGGGAGAAGGGCAGAGGGAGAAGCAGGCTCCTTGCTGAAGCAGGGAGCCAGATACAGGACCCTGGGATCATGACCCAAGCCAAAGGCAGATGCTCAACCAACTGAGCCACCCAAGAGCCCTATAATAGTGAATCTTAATAATGTTTTCTATCCCTGGTGATTCCTATTATTTGATGATCCTTCTCCTCTGACTTCAGCTTAGGAAGGAGCAAGATATTCTGTGCTCATTACTTCAGATAATTAATATCAAAACAGAACATAAATCAAAGTTGTCAATTTTTGTTTTTGGAACTCACGGCAGAGCTAACCAAGGATCTGCAAGTCCTTGGTTGTAAGCCAGGAAGAGTGTACATATTGAGAAACCCTAAAATGACAGAATGTTCAACATACAAATTGTGGCTTGAAATACAGTCATAGTTCAGATATACAAAAATAAGAAAAATTACATGAGTTTTAAATATTTTAGCAATTCTAAATTTTTTTAACTAAAATTTATTTTGGGGCCTGATATTTATACATAATTATGCCAGATATTCTTGGCTAAGCAGAGAAATGTCTTGTTCCTGAAAGGGACTGTAATACAATAAACATGTCAACTTGTCCCAAATTAATTTATTAATTTGGAAAAATCAGATTTTCTCTACCCCATAACAAGGCAAAATATATTCAAATACAGTTCAGAGTTAATGTAAAAGATAACAGAGTAAAATTGTTGGAAAATGTAGGGCATATTTATTTGATTTTGAGATAGGTAAATAAGGATTTTCAAAGGAAAAAGAAAGGGAAAAATTAATGGGTAGACATTTGACTAAGAAATCTAAAACTTCTTGATATAAAGGTAAAATCTAAATAAAAAATATTACTGATAAGAAAATAAAATCCACAATATATAAAACTAAAAGTCAACCACCTGAAAATAAATATTTATAACATGTATCTAATAATAGAATGAAAAAATCCTCATTTTAATAAAAATGCAAATTTTGAGTCATACTCTTTTCAGTACTAAATTGAAAAGGCAAGCAATGGATTATTACCATATATTGAGTAAGGTGCTGAAAACTTGCAATCTCATTTACTATTGATGGTAGATAATAAAAATGTTTCTGATAATCAATTTGGAAATAGGTATCAAATTCCTTTAAAGTATTTATTTTATTGATTTACTAAATATTCTAGTAATATTGCCTAAGGAAATGGAAATACATATTAAGATGGTAGTATTATATGGCTATAAAGACACATTAGCCACCTAAATACCCAACAATAGGGCATTAAATATTTTATAATGTATGGCAACATATTCTATGTTGCTGTGTAAAATATGTATTTAGTGATGTGGGAAAATGCTTACAACATATGTAGATGATTAAAAGGAATATTATTATTAATATATGATAAAGCATAAAATCCTAATTTGTAAAATTATGTTCACAGAAGTTCTTCTAACTGACCTCAACTATACAGAAGCATCTGGTGTTTCCTCCTCCTTTTGTAAAATATCTTTCTTGATGTCATTACTGATAGAGAACTGGCGGCTCCCTAAAATGCCAATACTTTGGTTCTACCTGTTGACTTGCATATGTAGACAGAGATAGATTTTTTGTTTATTAATATACTTTTACTTGGTATTATACTTAAAAAATTTAATTATGGATCAAAATGTATAGTAAACTATCAGTGCTGAAAAAGAGTAATTGTTTATGTAAACTGAAAAGAATTCTTTGGGAAAATTCAATAAATTTGGCTACTCAAATAAGAGAATTTGCTTAAATTATGGGTGTACTAGAAAACTGTGAAACACAGGGAAAGGATTAAAGTCTAGAATTCTGCACTGGTATTTTTTATGTCTTTATATTATTGTTCCCATTTCAGGAAAACCAATGTAGAAATAATTTGTGGTTCACTAGGAATATGATTTATGTTATAAAGATGATATGGTGCTCCCATCAAAAGGCTTGTCAGAAAAAAAAATTTGGTTTTACATCAAAAGATTAGCGAAGAAGTGATTATATGTTAATTAAGTTAAATTTATAGATTGTATGTGTACAATTTTTAAGGATTCTTCACCTTAAAAATTTTTTTCTGATTAACCAAAGACTGGTGGCTGTCAGAGAGGAGAGCTTCTACTGCATATGTTTGTATAGAAAAAATATTAGGGGGACACCTGGGTGACTCAGTTCATTAAGCATCTGTCTTTGGCTCAGGTCATGATCCCAGGATCCTGGGATCAAGCCCCACATCAGGATCTCTGTTCATAGGCAGGGATCTTCTCCCTTTCCCTCTGTCCCTCCTCCCTTCTTATATTTGTGTTCTCTCAAATAAATAAATAAAATCTTAAAAAAGAAAAGAAAAGAAAAGAAAAAATATTAAGAGTCTTAACACCAGAATGTTTTAATAGTTCTCTTGATAGTCATTATGGTTTTTTTTTCAGCATTTATTTTCCAATTTCCCTGTAGTGAATATGAATTACTTTGATTACAATTTAAAGTTATTTGAAACATAAGGAACCCCCCCCCCCCGCCAAGCCTGTCCTCCCCAAAAGGTATTGGGATTTTTGCCCAAATATGGAGTCATTGGCCTTGTTGTCCAACTGTGGGATGAGCTTGAGATGCTTGCTTCCACAGCTTTGGTCCCCATTGGAATTTGTGAAGGCTGAATGGACCTGGTACAAGGCCATCTGTTTTGTGTTCTGATGGACACAGATAGGGATGGGACAATCTGTCCTAAGTTTTTTCAAGTCGAGCAACTACACAAAATTCATGATACAAACAAGCATACCCTACAGCAGGCAAATGTACTTAGTGCCCCAACCAGTGTTCAGAACCAGGGAATGAATAATAATCCATGTGAAGGACTGGCAACTTGTGTGGTTGGTGCTTCTAGACCCTGTCCCAGCACTCCAGGTACACTTTGTTGGTAGCTTATTACAAGCAGGTTATACACTAACTTTATCATATATACCATGTGTCTGTCACTCAGCACATGACCACCAACCCTTTGCCGAGCACATACTAATTCAGTAAATAGTACATTTTTCTTCAGGAGATTGTGAGAGGGGTACATGTGAAAATAAATTTGGTCTATGTGGTAAACTATATGACTACAGGTTCTATGTCTTTTCTGAATAACTTCTCAAGGCTAAACACAGCTTGAACCATGTTGGAACTAAATGCTAATTAATGTGCTAGTGAAGTGTCTTCCATTTTGCATGAGTGCTTTATGTCTGGGGTATAATATTAAGTGATGACATATTCTTTTGAATTATATTTATATTCCCAAACCCAATTCCCTAATGTGCTTTTCTTTTCTAATGTCTTTTTTCCCCCTGAAGTCCATAGTATTAAAAAAAAAACCAAAAAAAAAACCTTATACCTTGAGAAGATATTGAGCTTTTGCTTAGGGTCATACATAAAGGAATTTGATTTAAATAATCACAGGAGTTAAATTGCATCTGTCAGGGAGTTCTACATTTTTGGCAGTTATAGGCTGCCTTTATTCTGTTTAATGATGAAGATTTGACTTTGTTGGATTTTTTTCTTCTTAGTAAAATGAATGGTGCATCTTTCTTTAATTGTGATCCTCGTCAACCATTTGGCCCAGTAATGGTATGCAAATTAAACTCTTTAAAAATTAATGCTAACATTTATTAAATAATGCATCATACAAAAAGTTAATTTGAAATTCCAAGTTGGGCTCCCTGTCTGCTCATGAGAAAGTATTTTTTTGTGCCATCTTCATAAAACATCTTTATAGTCTTTCTAAATACCTTGAATGTTTTTCCAGTATTTTGCAAAATTATCACTATGGAGACTGTTCATAAAGACAGACTCTATGCTTTTCAGTTTGATTTGTATAAACTCTTGGATTTTTGAATTCCTGTCACTGCTCTTATTTTCTAAACTTAAAAGTGCTTACAAATGTTTCTTTACCAATATTTAACAAGCCCAACTAAGGGCTATATATACTTAAATTATACAAACTCGCATTCACTTCTGGTTCTCAAAGCAAGGATGTATATCAAATCCTCATTTCCCAATTGTCAACTGTAGATAACATCTCCACCCAGACAGCAATGAACACCGGTATTCAGTGTTGTACATTAGTGATTTTGTAAATTTGATTTGGGAATTTTAAATTAGATTGTGACTGTGGTCAGCATAATCTAAGAAGAATGAGCTCTCTTAGATCTGAGAGGCAACTTGGTGTGATCTTTAAGAACAAGAGTGCTGGATCATGACTGCTGGGGTGTGCATGCCAACCCTACCAGGTCCTGGCTTTGTGGCCTCAGACAAAATGCTTAACTTCCTAGTCTCAAGTATCCTCATCTGTGAAAATGACAACAGTGATAGTACGTTTCTTGTGGGATTGCAATGAAATTTAAAAGAAATAATAAAGTACTGACCCATAGAAAGCACACTGTAACCATTAATGTCTTATTATCTTGAACATTTTCCTCTCACTGAGAAAACTTGAGCTATACTGTGTAAGTGAATCTTCAAAGATTTGACAATAATTTAGATTTGACTTGCTAACATAAAAGCAAGAGTCAAATATCTCTTCACTTTGCACTGTCTATAGAAATGGAATTTGAGAAAGAATGTAAAACTATTCATTACAGCTGTTTCTTCCATTCAGTGTGAATTACCAAAAGAGAGAGCTTTCCCATGTATGTCTTTAGTTCAGTAAACTTCCATTTAACATCTACAATATGCAAGGCTTTGAAATGACATTATGCAAGTAAACATAGAAGGAGGAGATCTGGTTCTTATCCTCAAAGAGTTATCTGTGTAGTTAGCAAGATTCCAATAATCAAGTTGAACATAAATTTAAAAACCAATATTTCAAGAATTTAAATAATGAAAAAATTCACAAGAGCCTATAATTAAACATATGAAAAGATAACATAATAAATGCACTTGCTTATTTTATATTTATTTATAACCTTCATATAAAATATGTGAAGCCCCCATGCTAGCATTGAAAGAGTAACATCTTTATGATTGGGCTAGTCCATGTGGGCTTCATGAAGGAGGTGGACCTCACTGTGACAGAAGATTGAGTCTAAGACAAGTTTCATAGACTGTCCTGTAAGTGTTAATAGACTATATACATAGTTAAATTGAAGGTGGCTATAACCTAAGGGCTCAACAATTGACATCATGTCAAATTACTGTTCAGATCCACCCTGAAGTAAACTTACTGAGCTTTCATCAGGAAGAGACTATCATAAATCACAAACCTGATTATTTCACTAGCTCTGTATTTTTTGACGACCTAGTCAGTATCTCCACATGCCCCGATCCTAGCAAAAAAAAAAAAAAAAAAATTGAATATGTCTGAGGTACTGGGAAGAAAGAAATGCATTTTTTTTGTTGGTTCCTAGCCTTCAGTTGCTCACAGAACATGTAGCAAATATTTGTTATGCTTTATGATACATGCTGTGATAAGAGTAAGCCAGAGGTGTGATGAATGGGGGTGGGGGGGTGGGGGGGTGGAGATGTCTGTTTCAGGGAATGCTTCAGAGAGAAGCCAGAGTTTTCCATTCTTTGCATTCCTGAATAGAAGCCAAATAAAAGTTTTAATTTTGGATCAGTTCAGAGTGCTTCACAACTTTTTCCTTTCCATAGAATCTAAAGCTATGATCAGTGAGTAAAAATTGCTAAGATAAGTATCAATCAGCCAGGAGTCTGTGGGACAATCACTCTTTTTGACTGACACTTTGGTATCATTAGAGTTTGTTTCAAAAAATGGATTTTGGGTTTAGATATCTGATTGAGTTGGAAAATACTCTAAATTGAAATAAGAGAGTGTTCCCAATTAATAATGGATCTAAGCAACTGCTGTTTCCTACTATACTTAAGGGAGGTTTTTAAAAAATTGTTCATTTATTCTTGTATTTGTTTAATCATTTATGCATGTGCCAGGCTCTGTATAAAATTTTTGGCTGATTTGGGAATGAACAAGCACAATGTATATCTTCATGGACTCTTACAGTCTAATGTTTTATATATAGTTGTCTTACAGAATTGCCAAAGTCCATTAGTTGGTAAGAATAATCATCTCTTAGACAGGGTTGTATTCTACTGTAGTATGGTCTTAGATGTAGAGACAACCGAAAATAAGGGAAACTTTCAAGTTCTCACTAAGCCATTAAATATGAAATCAACTTTATTGAAAACCATATGAAAATAAATAAGATACAAATCTTTCAACTTAAGGACAGCACAGTCTAAATTCAAATGATGACTAGGACACTTATTAGAATATTGCATTAATATCAAGTCACTATAATTTTAAGTGATGGTTAAGAAATTGGGGGATTTCTGAGAATGCTACTACTACCACTAATAATGAATGTCAAGTGCTTTATAATTTAAGATATAGTTCTTCTTCACAACAAGCACATAAATATGTACAATCATCTCTATGTGCAAAGAAGGAAACTGAGACTGAGAAATGTTGAGTGATTTGCCTTCTATCAGGAAGGAGTCGATAAGTGGTAGAGCCTATACTGTATTTAATCTCTACTCTGTCTGTCAGGAGTCTAATACAAAAGAGATGTTTCCAAATGGTCAACAATGAAAGAATTAAGATTGCTTAGCTTTTATGCACTGAATTTTAATCACAGCATCTGAAGAGTTTTTTCAGAAGACTGTTTTTACTCTATTTTATCATGGTCTGGGTAGATCAGGTACTGATGATCATGGAGGTAAGTACTTAGGTATACATGACTCTTACAGAAATTGCAAAAAAATTGTTTCATATTTTACTAGAATCTAGATGAAAAATGCTAGAGCAGGGAAATATTCATATGAATGCTAGAGGTAGTGTGGCTAGTGATTACATAATCCTTATCATTCTTTATATTAGGCAGGGAAGGCCTTCTGGAATAGGTCCTATCTCAGAGCCTGATTGAATGATGGGAGATAGATAGTTGGTAGAGATTGGAGGGGTGTCATTTCTGGCAGAGGTTGGGTCTTAAAGGTGGGACTTAATAAAAGGCTTTGAAAAACATGCTTTAAAAAGAATAGAGGGATTAGTAGGGGTAGTTGAAGATAAGAAAAGTGAGTTTTTGTCTTTTTAATGAAACATTTTGAAGCAGAAGAGTTTGATATTTGTTCTTGATTTTGATATATGGTTGGGATTCTGCTCTAATGCCCAACTAGACTCATGCCGTGGCAGGTATTTTATAGGACTTTAACTGGTTTAACTATAGTTAAAAGTAAAGATGTCCTGACCAATTGTTGAGGGCTGAGCATGGGAGTGTAAATTCCTAGGACCATATTGTTAGTAAAAGCAATCTTATCCAATAGTCCCTGGAAAACAGATCCTGAATTAAAGGATTAAGAGGTGATGCTTTATTTAAGGGTATAATTCCAAGATAGTGAAGATGAGAAAAGGGAAAGTGAAGTTGTTAAGGATGGGAAGCAATGCAAGGTGACATGTTACCTTGCTGACCACGGCTTGATGATGAACCTAAGAGAGACAAAGATACTGCCTAGGGAAGTGCACCCACTCAGCCACACAGAGTATCTCTAATCTGACTGCATGGTGAAACTGTCTCAGAATAGTTGGTGGGAGCAAAGAAGGAGAAGAACTTTGTCTGTCTAGATGTCTGCATTTCTCATCTCTTTTTTTTTATTGGTCAAATTTCACCTACTGGAACACCCTACTGCCAACCAACAAACACACCCCTTAGATAGCTGCTCAGAGCCCAGATCCTACACTTTTCAACATGATGTTTCATTCAAGTCTGGAAGTGGGGAGAGAAACTAGGGACTTGGGGTCTGTGTCTGGTTAGACTGGTTGGCTCTCAACAGTGGATCACCAGTGTGTAAGCAGAGTTGAATGGTTGTGACTCTGTCAGATCAAGTGGTGAGGGTCAGAAGAATCTGAGGAGGTGCAAAGATTTAACACATTTATTGCCTGTTTATTATATGTCAGGCACTACACTAGCACTTCACATGCCTTGTTTCTTTTGATCTGTTACTACTCCCATTGTGCAAAGAGGTATCTTCAGATTTGAAACCAAGCAGTTATTATTAGCCCCTTGCAGGGCAACTTCTTTTTTCCCCCTCCCTGCATTGTGTTCTTCCCTCTCCTACCCACCCTTCCCTTCCTGTGCTGTCCCTTTGTCCCTTCTTTCTCTTCCCTCCATCCCTCCATTTTCTCTTCTTTTCCTTCATTCCCCTTCTCCTCAAGCTCCCTCCAGCCCCCATTTCCTTTCCCTTCTCTCTCTGTCTTCCTTCTTTTCTTCTTCCCTTATTTTACTCTTTCCCCTTTCCTTTCCCTCTTCAGTAAATATTTTAAATCATCTACTGTATTCTAGGAATTGGTCTAGCTGATGAGAATACACAAACACAGTTCTTGCTCTCTTGGTCCTTAAAATCAATTTGGGGAATGGGAAGAAGCAGCACACAATAAAAAAGTAAACAAATAGTCAGGTAGTTTCACATGGTGATTTGTGTTATAAAGATAATGAAACAGGATAAGGGAGGGAGTTTGTAAGTGTATAAAAGGAGTGAGGTGAGGGAAGATACTTCTTTAGTGTGTTCAATAAAGTCCTTTCTAATGGGAGGTGACATTTGACCTGACATTTGACTGATGGTAAATAACCAGGAGGTGGGTCAATCAGCCTCTTAAGTGGGGAATGAAACTAGAAGAAGCTGCTTAGAAGGCTACAGGAGTGGTCCAGACCAGCAATGATGGTTTAGACTGGGACGGTAGCATGGAGATGAGAGAAGGGGGAAAGTGCGATATAGAGTTGAGAAATAGGACCAAATAGAGGTCTCAATGGTGACACTTAGGCTTTTGATATGAGCAATAGGACAAATAGTGTTTCAATTTATTGAGATGAAGGAGATGAGGGGAGGAACGGGTTTAGTGTTAGGGGGTAGAAAGTTCTAAATTGGATATGTTAAATCTGAAATGTCTATTAGCCATATAAACAAAGGCACAGGGAATATAAGTGCCTGTAGTTAGGTAAGATATATGAACTAAAAGTAAAACTTTGGGAGCCATTGGTATAGAAATGAAACTGAAAGCCATATTTTATTTTAACATTATGATTTTTTACAGAGAACTGATAAAACAAATGCTGTTTCTGGGAGTCTTCTTTTTTCCTCTTCTTTTTTATTTATTCTGACAATATTTTCACTTTTTTTTTTAAGATTTTATTTATTTATTTCACAGAGGGAGAGAGAT